>JAMJFZ010000205.1:55000-137507 GCA_026225945.1 Cricetomys ansorgei | reverse complement strand
TTGTGGCATTTTACCACGGCAGTAGAAACCCTAAGACAGGATGGGGGTGGGGGTGGGGTGGGGCGGGCAGTGCGCACACCACTGTGGTTTGCTAGCTGCACGTTGTTAGGGCGATGTAGCCCACACCTCAGGCTCAGTGAATTGGCACCAAGCGTGAGTGATTCCACAGTGATAGGAGACAAATAGACTCCCCCTCCCCCACCCTCACTCACAGGGCCTGCCTGGGCTCCTCTCCAACCTCAAGGTGCATGGTTCTAACCCCCAAACACTATCCAGCCACCAGCTTGGGGCTCCCGAGTCTCAGCAGAAACCCCCACAAGGCTCTCACAGAGCTTGGTTTGTGTGACTGAGACATCTCCACCACGCAACCCCCCACGACACCCCGCTGAAGACTAACAGCTGCCATGTCGGGCCTTCTACGTTAATGACAGGTACGTGAAGGCTGCCTGCCTGCCAGTGGGCTCCACCGACATCACACCCTAAGGCTCTGAAATCCTAATAGGTTCCTCTAACTGCCTCCTGCATCAATTCTGACACCCGGTGCTTTCTTCTTCCTCCCCGCGCTCCGGGCTCGCTTGATTCTGACTAAAAGGAAAGAGCCAGGCTTGCTTTCGCTCTCGTGTGGGTACAGCCATGAGGGAAGGAGGCAGAGAACAGGGCTGGAGCATCAGGAGCCATGGTGGGGACAGAGGTCGGTGAGGAGTCACGTCACACACTTGGGGACCCCTGGGGCAGCAGTGAAGAAGTTGGAGTGCCGACCCCTGTGTGACCACAGGGATCCAGGTCAAGGCCAGAGCGGACCTGGGCTGAATGATAAACAGGGCCTATTCCTATCATCTGGGCTGGGGCATGGAACACACCCACATGCATGGACTTAGAGGTTTACAGGAACCCTCATACGGTGAGGTCACTGTGAGCAAGGGCTTGAGTTCTCTGGAGTCTCTATTGTGCCGTTTCCCTTCCCCAAGAGGAGAGAAAGGTAGAGGGGAGGAGAGCTGGTGGGGGAAGGGTCTGCTCGGACAAAGGCTCGCTAGCTTTTTCTTCTGTGGGGTTTCCTTTGTCCCACTTGTCACCTGGCCGGGACCACACCTTCCGCAGACTGTAACTCGGGGAACAGTGAACCCCTTTCTGCTTTCAAGTCTTTGCTAGACTGGACTGTCTGAAGGCTGCCCACTGTCCCAACACGGATCCAAGTCACCATCAAAGCTATTTCCCGGATTAACCCAGACTCCAGGAGAGGATCCCAAAGACTTGAAAAGCAAGCCTCCTGCCCTGCGTGAACGGAGGCCACCGAAGCCCACCCTCGGCATGAGAGCCGTATCGCTGCTGGTTTGATGCAGGACCCCATCCACAATGGCATACAGCTGGGGGATGCCAGGGTGAGAGAAGGGGCTGCATAGAGATCAGGGAGAGGAATCTTGGCAGGAGGGTTCAGAGGTTCTGAACCACTGTTTCTGGTTGGCCCATCCAAGTGGTGTGGCAGGGTCCTCCCTCTGGACATCTTGGACTGCAAGAAGCTACTGTGGCTCCCACGGTGTTGACTGTTTTCATCAAATACATGCCTGGGGGCCATTGACTATAGTGTTTCCGTCACGCCTGCCGTATCAGCCCTGAGACCACAGCAACACATCCCTCTGGGGGTTAGAAAGCTCATTAGCAGGGACTCCAGGACCCTGCCAGTGACAGCAGCTTCCTGTACTCCCCATTTCAGCCTGGGCTCCCAGGTGATCCTCTGGCCTGGGTGCCTCTTCTCTCTTCTCTTCCCTGAGACAGGGTCTCATGTAGCCCAGGTTAGCTCTAACTCATTATATATTGAGATGACCTTGGATTGCTGATCCTTCTGCCTCTACCTCCCAAGTGCTGGGACTATAGGTGTGCACCACCACGCACAGTTTACGAGGTGCTGTCGTCAGAGCCAGGAGTTCACGCTTGCTAGGCAAGCACTCTGCTGTGTCCCTAGCTCCTCCAACTCACAGAGATCCACCTGCCTCTGCCTCCTGAGTACTTGGATTAAAGGTGTGCGCCACCACCTGACCTGGGTATGTTTCTGAGCGGACATGAAGCATCACTTAGACCAGTGGTTCCCAACCCTCCTAACGCTTCACCCTTTAATACAGTTCCTCATGCTGTGGTGACCCCCCCAAACATAGAATTATTTTTGTTGCTACTTTATAACTGTAATTTTGCTACTGTTATGAATTGTAATGTAAATGTCTGACATGCAGATGGTCTCAGGCGACCCCTGTGAAAGGATCGCTTGACCTGGTTGGTTGCTGGAACCAGCCAGGCCCCCAGGCTGAGCCTCCCAGATCCACGATGAAGTGGACTCCCTGGAAGAAGCTGAGCCCTGGACCTCCTTATCCTAGACCAGTGTCTCAGTACACCGGTGGCTGGAACAAGCTCCCCAAGTGCACGTGGATCTTGGGGTGCTGTGTGCTTTCCCTTGCTTTCTGTTTCTGACTGCTCTGGGGGTCCTACCTGAGATGCACATCTTGGGGACACTGCCCTGGGAGAAGACAGGTGAGATGTGTCTCAGACTCTAAGGGGGGCACCTGCTCCTGCTCAGGAGCTGGAGTTGCCAGAGGGCAAGACAATTTACAGCAGGCCCTTCTTGGGGTTCTCAGTCCAGCACCTGCATCCTCAGGAGGGGACCCTGATGGGCAGGGTAGGAGTAGATCCGTCAGATGGTCTCCTGTCTCTGGAGCTGGTAGCCCGCACAGGAATGAGGCCACACCTTCTTCCCTCTGTAGGGCACTGTTCCTCTGCACCTGGAAGTCAGACTCTCCAGGAGCCTTTCTTGATTTCATCCGATGTGCGTCCTGCTGAGGGACACCTTCTAGCTGGATTTGGGATCACTTCTCAGCAGGGTAGGCTTGCCTCCAAGGGCAGGGAGCAGAGCCTCTTCCCTTAGGATCTGCCAGTATCAAATTCCGCCTCCCCCGCCGCTGTTGCTGGGCAAAGATCCGCTCCCACCTCTGCCATTGGTCCTCCTTTCTCTGCCTGGCAGAGTAGGGGTGGTGCCAGCCCTTCGGGAGCCATCGCACGGGTGGCCCTGTCTTCGAAAACCATGGCAAGCGCGGCCTGGAGGAGGTCTGGAGCTCCCTGGGCCACCCCTGCACCAGGTCAGAACACTGGGGGGCGTCTGTGGCTGGCTTCTGCCCATCATCCGGCTCACTCTCCTCTGCCCAGGCCTCACATGCCCTAGCACCGGTCTCCCTGAACCAGAGCGGGCCCTCTGGCCTGTTCCAATGGCTGCTGCTCCAGACCATGGTGGAGTCAGGGACCTTCAGAAGCGTCAGCCCCCCAAGGGCAGGCCTGCCCACTGTGTTCACAGCTTCCCGCTCCTATCACCGCAGAGCCTGGTGCACTCAGCACAGCACCTGCTGTACCCAGCATTCAGCACTGCAGCTGGCTCTACTCAGTACCCAGCACAGCACCCACACACCTAGTACCCAGCAAAGTACCCAGCATGGGCCTGGTGCCCGAGCGCTCACAAAACACTTTAGCATGCCATCCCCATCACCTGTTCTCACGGTGATGAGCTCACTATCACAGATGTGGTCGGTCGAGGCTCTGAAAGGCAGGGGTCTGTCTGAATCCCCAGCACCAAGCAGTGTTGCTAAGGCAGGACCAGAACCCAGAGCCACAGTCAGTCTCTCCCTCTCTCCTTCTCTCCCTCTTTCTCTCTCCCTCTCCCTCCTCTCTCAGGTTTTCCAGCATCCCATCTGTTGACCAAGCCCCCAAGAGTCATTACAATCTCACTCCCTGGGGAGAAGCCTTTGAGCAGAAGCCAGCTCTTGTTTTCATCATTGATGCCTCAGTGCCTAGGGAATGCTGGGAAAATCCTGAGAAGCCAGGCCCCTCCCCACAATTGTTCTAAAAGGAGCACCATCTACCCTGGGAACACTCCCCAGGAATAATCGCTAAAGGGCCTAATTTTGGAGATAAGCACCATTATGAAGGTCTCATTACTTTAATTAAAGTCTCATCCATCACTAGTGTGCGGTTCCTGGAAAAGGGGCTGAGTAGGCAGCCGGCAGCACCGGGGAGAGGCAGAGTCGTGCACGCCCACTCCCGGGCTCTTCGCCGAGGGCTGGACAGCTAAGCCACCCCCCCCCCCCCGGCCGATGCCCACACCCCTGTGCCATCCTCAGCCTGCGACCTTCCCACCCTTCTCTACCCCTGTTCTCTAAATGTGCTGTTGCTGGTGGTGAGAAGCCAAAATGGTCGAGGGTACCCGGCTGTGAAGAAGCGGCCGGTGACGGACAGCTGTGTGTCTGCTGGGGTCCGGGGGGATCTGGTCCAGATCTCATCTGCCTTTGTGTGTTGGGATACTGGGTTGCATGTGAGCAGTGGGAGTCAGGGCTGAATTATCCTGAGCCTGAGGCTCTACCTACGCTGGCCGCTCGCCCAGTCACACGGGGAGAGAGTTTATCAATTAGGCGCAATGAGAGATGAACAGCAACTCAAAATGTGAAGCCATTGTACAAGGATGCACTGCAACAGGACCGTGAGCTGTGGTCGCTCCCTCTCCAAATACCGTCGTTTTATTTTAGTTTTGAGACAGGTATCGTGTGGTCTTGGCTGGTCACAGACTCACTAGTAGCTGACCTTGAATTTCTGCCTCCCACTTCCTCCCCCTTCCTCTCCCCTCCTTCCCCTGTCTCCCCCTCCCTCCCCAGTGCAGGGGTTACAGGTGAGTTCTGGCACACCTGGTCTTACCAGCACCGCTGTCCAGGTCTATCCAGGTTTGCTTTCTATTGCTATTGATAAAGACTGTGACCGATAGGAAATGAGGAGGAAAGGACTTATTTGGCTTACATGCCCAACCACCGTCCATCACGAGGGAAGTCTGGGCAGGAGCTCAAGACAGGAACCCAAGGGCAGGAGCTGAAGCAGGGGCCACCAAGGAACGCTGTGTCTTTCAGCCTGATTTCTTATACCCAGGACTGCCTGCTGGGGGTGGCACCACCCACAGTGGGCTGAGCCCTCCCCACATCAACCCTCAGGCAAGAGAACGTACCACAGGCGTGCCTACAGGCCACTCTGATGGAGGCATTTCTCAGTGAGGTTCCCTCTTCCCCCACGACCCGACCCGAGCTGTGACTAGTACAGCCGGAGGGGCATCGCGGGGCCTTACCCATGCATGTTAGCAACCACTCTGCCAACCCGGGGAATAGCTGTGTAGGGGCTTGAAGGAGAATTCCCCCCACTCCCCTAGGCTCACATATTTAAATTCTTGGTCTCCAGTTGGTGGAACTGTTTGGGAAGGATTCGGAGGCGTGTCCTAGTTGGAGGAAGTGTCGCTGGGCGCTGGCATTCCCAGCTAGCTTTCTCTGCCTCATGCTTGTGGATCAACATGTGAGCTCTCGGCTACTGCTCCAGCACCATGCCTGCCTGCCTGCTACCCTGCTCCCTGCTGTGAGGGCCACGGACTCCAATCCTCTGGAACCACGAGCCCCCAGATAAAACGCTTTCTTTTGTAAGTTGCCTTGATCCTGGTGTCTTCTCACAACTGGGAAGTAACTAAGACGGTGTAATCACATCTTCCGCTGACCTCAACAGCTGAAACTGCTGACAGCGCGGATAAAGGTCAGCCCACCCCCAACCCCACAACGTGTTAGGTTTCCGACAGCCTGCAAGGGCTACAGTGGCCGTGCTTCACGGCATTGGACGCCGAGAGGGAAGACACAGGTGCCCCGGGGGACACGGGCAGATTTTGAGATCTATGCATCTGCCCGATTCCAGAATCTTCTACCTGGGCTCTAATGCAAGAGGTACCACTGGGCAAGGCCAGAGTGTGGGCGTGGCCACAGGAGGCCTCCAGGACAAGGCCATGGAGGAGATGGGAGGTGAGGCACCTTGAGAACAACCGGATGCCCGGCTGTGGAGAGAGACCAGGAGGTCCTGGCAAGGGAATTGATGGCGGGACTTCCTCCCCTTTTTGGAGAGGAGGAGGAGTCAGGTGTGGCCCCGGGCCTGACTCGGAGGAGACCACCTCTCTAATACCTGTCTATTGTGCCTGGAAGTCCTGAAATCACTGTGGAGGGACTGCAGGACACCCTGGAAAACGAGGCTGGGACAAGGGCAGTCTCTGAGGATAAGACCTGGGTCACAGGTCTGAGATCCCAGGAGGCTCAGACTGGAAGCCTGGACCCGAGTCTCAGCTTCAGGAACTGGCAGGAATGGACAGCGCCTTCTACTGGAGAGTCCGGGAATAGAGAGGAGGACTGCAGGCTGGGGAAGGGGGGGTCTCCAGGTGGAACGAAGCCCAAGGACCTGGGGCCGTGTGAGGGACACAGACACCGGCAGACATCCCCATGGGCTCGGCATTTAGATGACATGGCTGGCCCACTTCTCCCCATCCTGAGGGGAGTCCCTTCGCCAGTCCCAGACACAGCAGCTTTCCTAGACCCTTAACCGCACCTCACTGAGGGCAGCCTTTGAGTCCGGCTTCTGTCGCTCAGGAGTCTGTGTCTTGCTCACTGCTGAGCATTATCCTATTGTGTGGACTAGCTCAGTTTGTCTGTCCTCTCTCCTCTTGGGGGTTGGGTCCGTTCCAAATTTTGGTTGCTATCACTTAAGCTGCAATGAACACGTCTCCAGGAATCTGTGTGAACACATTCTCTCTTCTCTTGAGGGAAGAGTGAGGGGTAGGCTGACTTGGTCACAGGCAAAATGCAGGTCAGACCTCTTAGTAACTTTGGATGGTTTTCCAAGTGGCTCAGCCTTTCCCCGAATCCCACCCAAGCAGCAGCGAGAGCCACTCATTGCTAAGAGTCTCACAAAGGAAGCTACTTCTGAGCCACAACAGAGGCTTTAAAAGACTGGTCTGGAGGGAGCACTTACTGCACATATGAGCACTGGAGTTCAGATCGCAGACTCCCTGTGAAAAGCTTGGCACTGCTGTGCATACCTGTAATCCCGGCACTGGGGGACAGGCAAGGCTGCTGGGAAGTAGCTTCCTTCCTGCTCCAGTTCCCGTGAGAGACCCTGTCTCAAGGGAATCAGGGGAGAGCGACAGAGCAGGACACCTGATTGTCCTTCTCAGCATGTGATAGGCTCCCTCTCTCTCTCTCTCTCTCTCTCTCTCTCTTTCTCTCTCTCACACTCTCTCTCTCTCACACACACACACACACACACACACACACACGTTCAAATACATACATACATACATCATACAGACACACTCCCAAGAGCTCAGTCTTGCTCAGGCTAGCCTGGAACTCACAGCCATCCTCCAGCCTCAGCCTCCCAAGTGCTAGGACTGTGAGTGTGAGCCAAGAATCTCTATGGACATGCGGAAGCTGCTCCCTTGGTATGGTCAGCAGATGGAGTCAGGGGCAGGAAGAACACCCAGTGAGTTCTCTCCTCCCCTTCCCCAGGGTCCCTCACCACAATCTTTGCTATGTGCCCAGTGCCCCTCACCCAGGTACTTGCTGTGTGCCCAGGGTCCCTCACCCCAAGTCCTTGCTGTGTGCCCAGGGTCCCTCACCCCCAAGTCCTTGCTGTGTGCCCAGGGTCCCTCACCCAAGTCCTTGCCGGGTGCCCAGGGTCCCTCACCCCAAGTCCTTGCCGGGTGCCCAGGGTCCCTCACCCCAAGTCCTTGCTGTGTGCCCGGGGTCCTTCACCCAAGTCCTTGCCGTGTGCCCGGGGTCCCTCACCCCATGTCCTTGCCGTATGCCCAGGGTCCCTCACCCCAAGTCCTTGCTATGTGCCCAGGGTCCCTCACCCCAAGTCTTTGCTGTGTGCCCAGGATCCCTCACCCCAAGTCCTTGCCGTATGCCCAGGGTCCCCTCACCCCAAGTCCTTGCCGGTGTGCCCAGGGTCCCTCACCCCAAGTCCTTGCCGGGTGCCCAGGGTCCCTCACCCCAAGTCCTTGCTGTGTGCCCAGGGTCCCTCAACCCAAGTCCTTGCCCGGTGCCCAGGGTCCCTCACCCCAAGTCCTTGCTGTGTGCCCAGGGTCCCTCTCCCCAAGTCCTTGCTGTGTGCCCAGGGTCCCTCACCCAAGTCCTTGGCCGGGTGCCCAGGGTCCCTCACCCCAAGTCCTTGCCGGGTGCCCAGGGTCCCTCACCCCAAGTCCCTTGCTGTGTGCCCAGGGTCCCTCACCCAAGTCCTTGCCGTGTGCCCGGGGTCCCTCACCCCATGTCCTTGCCATATGCCCAGGGTCCCTCACCCAAGTCCTTGCCATGTGCCCAGGGTCCCTCACCCCCAAGTCCTTGCCAGGTGCCCAGGGTCCCTCACCCCCAAGTCCTTGCTGTGTGCCCAGGGTCCCTCACCCAAGTCCTTGCCGTGTGCCCGGGGTCCTTCACCCAAGTCCTTGCCGTGTGCCCCGAGTCCCTCACCCCCATGTCCTTGCCGTATGCCCAGGGTCCCCTCACCCAAGTCCTTGCCATGTGCCCAGGGTCCCTCACCCAAGTCCTTGCTGTGTGCCCAGGGTCCCTCACCCCAAGTCCTTGCTGTGTGCCCAGGGTCCCTCACCCCAAGTCCTTGCTGTGTGCCGTCCCAGGGTCCCTCACCCAAGTCCTTGCCGGGTGCCCAGGGTCCCTCACCCCAAGTCCTTGCCGGGTGCCCAGGGTCCCTCACCCCAATCCTTGCTGTGTGCCCAGGGTCCCTCACCCAAGTCCTTGCCGTGTGCCCGGGGTCCTTCACCCAAGTCCTTGCCGAGTGCCCGGGGTCCCTCACCCCATGTCCTTGCCGTATGCCCAGGGTCCCTCACCCAAGTCCTTGCTATGTGCCCAGGGTCCCTCACCCCAAGTCTTTGCTGTGTGCCCAGGATCCCTCACCCCAAGTCCTTGCCGTATGCCCAGGGTCCCTCACCCCAAGTCCTTGCCAGGTGCCCAGGGTCCCTCACCCCAAGTCCTTGCCGGTGCCGGTGCCCAGGGTCCCTCACCCCAAGTCCTTGCCGGGTGCCAGGGTCCCTCACCCCAAGTCCTTGCCGGGTGCCAGGGTCCCTCACCCCAAGTCCTTGCCGGGTGCCAGGGTCCCTCACCCCAAGTCCTTGCCGGGGTGCCCAGGGTCCCTCACCCCAAGTCCTTGCCGTGTGCCCAGGGTCCCTCACCCCAAGTCCTTGCTGTGTGCCCAGGGTCCCTCACCCCAAGTCCTTGCTGTGTGCCCAGGGTCCCTCACCCAAGTCCTTGCCGGGTGCCCAGGGTCCCTCACCCCAAGTCCTTGCCGGGTGCCCAGGGTCCCTCACCCCAAGTCCTTGCTGTGTGCCCAGGGTCCCTCACCCAAGTCCTTGCCGTGTGCCCGGGGTCCTTCACCCAATCCTTGCCGTGTGCCCGGGGTCCCCTCACCCCATGTCCTTGCCGTATGCCCAGGGTCCCTCACCCAAGTCCTTGCTATGTGCCCAGGGTCCCTCACCCCAAGTCTTTGCTGTGTGCCCAGGATCCCTCACCCCCAAGTCCTTGCCGTATGCCCAGGGTCCCTCACCCCAAGTCCTTGCCGGGTGCCCAGGGTCCCTCACCCCAAGTCCTTGCTGTGGTGCCCAGAGGGGTCCCTCACCCCAAGTCCTTGCCGGGTGCCAGGGTCCCTCACCCCAAGTCCTTGCCGGGTGCCAGGGTCCCTCACCCCAAGTCCTTGCCGGGTGCCAGGGTCCCTCACCCCAAGTCCTTGCCGGGTGCCCAGGGTCCCTCACCCAAGTCCTTGCCATGTGCCCAGGATCCCTCACCCCAAGTCCTTGCCGTATGCCCAGGGTCCCTCACCCCAAGTCCTTGCCGGGTGCCCAGGGTCCCTCACCCCAAGTCCTTGCCGGTGCCCAGGATCCCTCACCCAAGTCCTTGCCGTGTGCCCAGGGTCCCTCACCCCCAAGTCCTTGCCGTGTGCCCAGGGTCCCTCACCCCAAGTCCTTGCCGTGTGCCCAGGGTCCCTCACCCCAAGTCCTTGCCGGGTGCCAGGATCCCTCACCCCAAGTCCTTGCCGGGTGCCCAGGGTCCCTCACCCCAAGTCCTTGCCGTGTGCCCAGGGTCCCTCACCCCAAGTCCTTGCCGTGTGCCCAGGGTCCCTCACCCCAAGTCCTTGCCGGGTGCCAGGTCCCTCACCCCAAGTCCTTGCCGGGTGCCAGGTCCCTCACCCCAAGTCCTTGCCGGGTGCCAGGGTCCCTCACCCCAAGTCCTTGCCGGGTGCCAGGGTCCCTCACCCAAGTCCTTGCCGGGTACCAGGTCCCTCACCGAAGTCCTTGCCGGGCGCCAGGTCCTGCGCTGGGCTCACTTGCCCGTCACACACCATTCTTGAAGTCACATTGTATTCCAGTTGCTTTTCTCATCACTGTGAGCACGGGCCTGACAGAAGCGACGTCAGTGGGAAGGGTTTGCTGCGGTTCATGATTGCAGAGATATTGTCCATCGCGTGAGGGAGGCAAGCGGCCTCTAGCGTGAGGCGGCTGGTCACGACGTCTGCGGTCGCGGAGGTGAAGGCAGGTGTTTACTTCACCTTCTCCTTTTTGTGCTGTCGGGACCCCAGCCCAGGGAATAGCGCTCACTGGACACCCGGCTCCGTGGGCACATGTGTGGGATACGAGGCTGGGCCCTGGCCACAGTTAACCTGCAATCTGTAGCTCGGTGCTGAGACTGGCTTAGGCAGGCGGCTCTTTCGCCCTGAGCTGGCGTCTCTGACAAAGACTCCTCCACTCGGGAGGACCACATTGGCCTCTGTCACGGTCTGCTTTCCCTTCAGGGCCCTGAGGCGAGGAAGCCCTGGCCTGCTCCAGAGTTGGCGCTATCCAGCCGCTCTCGCGGACGCTGCCAGCTTAGCCATTGAGGAAATGAATCGGGGAGGGGAAGGCCTCCCTTCCCCCGGGTTAAACATCTCAGTGTGAAGCAAAACAAATTTCTTGTTGGAACATCTCTCTTCCAGACTGAGTGGAAGAAGGCCCATTTGATCACACTGTGTAGTGGTGGGTCCTGTTAGCAAGAAAAGGATGGACCGAGAAGATTCTGATCCTGCCACCGGCCAGTCTCAGGACAGCACTGGGCTGGTGGCTCGGGAGGCCCTGTCTGCGGGACAAGAGGGCTGGAAGGAGCCTTTTCTCTTTGGGCAACTGAAAACAGTGTGTACTCTCTCCCTTGGGGTCTGCATCAGAGGCAAGAAGGCACACTCTGGACCGCTACATGGGGCCTATAGTGAGCTCGCTGTGAGACTGGGTGCAAGCTAGTCCACTGAGGACCAGAAAAGCCCTGGGTGGGAAGAGCTAATGACCCCCCGCCTCCAGACCGCAGGACACTACTCCTTACAGAGCAGAGACATCTGGGATCTCCCATTCCAGACTCTGCCATGAATCCAGCCAGCCCAGTTCTTGCAACGGAAAGACCTGGCAGTGCCCTGCCGCTCCTGCCCCTCTTGCCCCAGATGCTACCGTTCTGTGAATGCAGCCCTTCAGGTGGAAGGCGACCTCTAAGCTTCTTCAGGTGCAGAGGGAGAGCGAGCAAGAGACTTTCCAGGTGGTACTGTGACTCTTCATGTTATCCCAAGTAGATCTGTTCACTGAGTGCCGCCCTCCCTGCAGTCTGAAGGAAGCACAGTTCTCAACTGAAGCAACCTCTTTGTCTGTGGAGCCGGTAACTTCAAGCCCAAAAGATGCCTCAGCTCAAGGGCCTGCCTTGTGGGTTTGAGGGCCTGAGTTAGAACTCTAGAACCCTTGCAAAGGCAAGGTGTTGTGGTACAGACAGGCAATCTCATCTTTAGCAAGATGGGAGACAGAGAAATACAGATCCCAGGAGCTCACTGACTGGCTGCCCAGCCTGGTTGTTGAAGTTCCAGGCCAATGAGAGACCTCGTATCAAACCAAAAGTGGGAGGTGCCAAGGGAATAACAATCGAGGTTGTTGCCAGACCACAACACATGCACGGAACACACTTGCACCGTACATGACCACACAGGAACGCACATGGAAACATGTACATACATGCACCAACACCAGCTGAGGACCCACGACCACAAGCCCAGGGCTCTGCCCAGCACTCTCAGCCCTGTCCCTGTGGTATGACATCTGGACTACCAGACAGTCTTGTCTTAGCAGATGGCCTCTGTCCAGGCCCTTCCATCCAGGGTCAAATGTTTCTGTTGCTGCTTCTTGTCTTCGTGGTGAAAGACCTTGTGTTTCTTCCCAGGTTGTCGGTTTCTCCAGCTCACAGCTCAGCACCAAAATGGAGAGTCATGGGCAGCTGGGCGAGCCCTGGTGTACACACTTGAGACTTCACATTGCTAGCTCAAAACCAGCCATAGTGGAAATATTTATGCCACCGGCTTGGGCCAGCACTACCAAGCAGAGATTTCCTTCCACCAGAGAGCTGTTTGTCCAACTCATCACACTGGGGGGGTCCTCTGGTGACTCCCTTTTAGCAAGAGATGCGTGTAGTTGCTCAGAGGGTGCCCAGGGCAGCCTGCTCTGCTGTACATGGCTGTCGGCACAGTGGGTGTCTTTACATTGGCTTGAGATGACTCAATGCTTGGCTAACACAAGAACTCCCTTTAAAAATACTCATAAACAGAAGAGAACAAGGGTCCCACACAGAGCCATGTAGGCCCCACGCAGTGGATGGGCAGTGGCCCTAGGCAGTGCGGCCAGTCCCGCTACCTGGGCCAACCATCCTGGAAGCTGGGGGCTCCCAGGGCTCCTGGTAGTCTGAGCCTGAGACAGAACCAGGGGTCCAGGTTTCCCAGACTGGGTTTCCATTTTTTTAATGAGAAACTAGTTTTGCATCCTGGGATGACCCGGTTCATGCTGACCGTCTGCTCCCTTCAAAACCCGGAACCTTCCCAAGAATCAAAGGCCCAGTCTGATGTCCAGGGTGGTGAGAGTGCTTACCTCACACTAAATATGCTTTCATGTTTGCTCATTTGAAGAGAAGTCGGGGACCTGACCTCATGTGCTGTGTCCCTGAAGCCCTTATACAGACAGCCCCGTGAGCATGTGATCTTCCATCTTGAATCATGAAAAAGATCCCAAGACTGATCTGCTTATATGACCGCTGGTAGCGTGATGGGCTGGGCTAATTGGTAATGTTGGCTGGGGAGTGGATCTGGTGTGCTCCAGCGCCCTTTGGGACTCCTGCAGCTGGAGACAAGCACAGCATGCCTCGGTCCCAGCGGCATGGTGCTGAGCAGACTCTTCATTGACACAGTTGCATAAAAGATTCAGGATATAAATTTGAACAAGGATTAACCATTCCCAGAACAAACAGCCCTGGTTCCTCTCTGCCCACACAGCCCCCTGCCTTATCCAAGAGCAAACAGGTGCGTACCCTGCCCCTACCATAGGGATCCTCTTTCATACTTTCTGCCTCTGGAACCATCGGGAGAGGAGACCACAGTTGGTGGCACTCGTCTCAGGCAACTGACTGGAACTTATTCTAGGTGTCAACTGGGCCAAGGCCCAGGGAAATTGGGATAGGGAAATGGAGCAAAGACGTCAGCTCTCAGAGAGGGCTGACATTTGGGTTTTAGTTAATTCCAGATGTAGTCAAGTCAACCAAGAACAGCCATAACAGCTGGTTAATTAGTAAGTTAGTGACAAGGTTTCCTGTGACTTAGGCTGGCCTGGAGTTAACTATGTGGGTAAGGATGCCCTTGTGTGTGCCTGTGTGTGTGTGTGTGTGGTATGTATCCACACATGTGTGTAAGTGATGTATGTATGTTATGTATCCACACATGAGTATAAGTGTGTGAGTGTATGATATGTATCCACATGTGTGTGTAAGTGTGTGTATATGTATCCATACATGTGTGTGTAATGTGTGTGTTATGTATCTACACATGTGTGTAAGTATGTGTGTGGTATGTGTCCACATATGTGTGTGTAAGTGTGTATATGTGTGTATGGCATCATCCACACATGTAAGTGTGTGTGCATACGTGTGTATGGTATCACCCATATGTGTGTGTAAGTGTGTGTGTGTATGTGTGTATGGTATGTGTCCACACATGTGTGTAAGTATATGTGTGTATACATGGTATGTGTCCACACGTGTGTGTGTATGCATATGTGTGTATGGTATCATCCACGTGTGTGTAAGTGTGTTTGTGTATGGTATGTGTCCACACATGTATGAAAGTGAGTGTGTATGTGTGGTATCATCCACACATGTGTGTAAGTGTGTGTGCATACATGTGTATGGTATCACCCATATGTGTGTGTGTGTGTGTGTGTATGTGTGTATGGTATGTGTCCACACATGTGTGTAAGTGTGTGTATGTGGTATCATCCACACATGTGTGTAAGTGTGTGTGTATCATCCACATGTGTGTAAGTGTGTATCATCCACACGTGTGTGTGTGTATCATCCACACGTGTGTGTAAGTGTGTGTATCATCCACACGTGTGTGTAAGTGTGTGTATCATCCACACGTGTGTAAGTGTGTATCATCCACACGTGTGTGTAAGTGTATGTGTATCATCCACACGTGTGTGTAAGTGTATGTGTATCATCCACACGTGTGTGTAAGTGTGTGTATCATCCACACGTGTGTGTAAGTGTGCGTATCATCCACACGTGTGTGTAAGTGTGTATCATCCGCACATGTGTGTAAGTGTGTGTGTGTAGATGCTGTCGGGTGTCCCGCTCATTCACTCCCTGCTTGGCTCTCTCTTTTTAAATGATTCATCTTATTTTTAATTACACATGTGTGAGTGAGGGTGTGCGTACGTGTGAGTCCGTGCTGGAGAAGTTCAGAAGAGGGCCTTGGCCCGGAGCCGGGGTGCCGGGGTCCGGAGTCACACTCGGATCCCCTGGAGAGCGGCCGTGTTCTCCGAACTGCAGGGCCTCTCTCCGGCCCCACCTTTCTCCTTTTAGACGAGGTTTTTCAGTGAATCTGGGGCTGGTGGTGACCAGCAAGCCCGGGATCGGTCCCCCCGTCGCCACACCTCGCAGGGCCGGAGCTACAGGCACCTGAAGCCACGCCTGAGAGTTTACGTGCTGCTGGGGATTCGCACTCAGTCCCGCGGCTGTGCAGCGAGCACTCCTGTCCCCTAAGGACTCCTTAGCCTGATCTTGAACGGAGCAACCTGCCTATACCTCCAAGGGTTGCAGCGTGTGAGCCACCACGTGTGCCTAGGAGGGAGTGTCTGGGGGCTTTGACATCCCCTTGGAGTAGGCCGTGTTTAGACAAGGCCCTTGCCAGGTTTCCTCATCCTTTAAACTGGAGGGCAGTGTAGCTTGGCTCCCTGCGACCTTGATTCGACATCGGGGCTCTGAAAGCCGCCATCTCCCCCAGCAAACCCTGCCACCTCGCTCTTCAGACAGACGGGCCTGGTTTGGGTCTGCTGCAAAATTCAGATGTGTGAGGAAAACACAGGAAGAGAGACCGTGATGCTGGCTCCTTTCCATGAAAGGCAGGGAGATCGTCCCAGTTCACGACACCTGGGAGATCTGGGGAATGCATCCTCTGGCCAGAAATGCAGCACACCACTTTCAGGGGTCTCAGGGTCACCAGGAAAATGCTTCAGTCTAGAGCTGGGCCTGGTGGGTAAACCTGTGATGCCAGCACTCAGGAGGCTGAGGAAGGAGGGACTGTGCTCTCTAGGCTAGCCTGGACTGCAGAGAGAGACAAAACAAACAAACAAGCAAAACACCACGGCATCAGTCCCGAGAGGTGGAGGCTGCACCTCGCGTGGACTCAGGAGCCTGCATAGCACCTGGTTTCTCCAGATAGCGAGACAGATTTCATACAAAAGCTCATGAAGTTTGAAGGTTAGCACACAGGGATGAGAGAGCATGGCAGAGGGCCGCTAGCGCTGTCTGTGAGCTGGCTCCGGCAGCCGGCAGGTAGTTGGCTCTAACCTTCGGGATCTGGGGCAGTGAGGGCTGGGCTCTGGGCTCTCCTGAGCCTTCTTCCGTGCCACGCCACGGGGTAATGTGATTCTGCTTTCTCTGTGGCTGCCTTTGATCCTTTGAGCTTGTAGGCGCTGTTCCTTTTATCCATGGGCTCTGATGATGGAAGAATGATTTTGAAAGCTGCAGCCTGAAGAGAGATGCTCCCTCTGGGCTGTTGTCAAATCGATTTCCATGGTCTCTGGGACTGGAAGACACCGTGCAAGGGCAGATGCTGTGGAGGGAGAAGTCCTCAGTGCTCCCGGGCCTCCTTGGGCTGGGAGGACCTCCTGTTGTTGTTGACACTAGAAGGCAAGAGCCAGGAACTAACTTGCTCTCTTGAGCTGGTATTCCACTCACCCGACCATTCGTTCATCTACCCATCCTTCACCTATCTCTCATCTATTCATCTATCCATCCATTTATCCATTTCCCCACCCACCCACCTACCCACCCACCCGTTCTTCCATCTGCCTGTTCATCCACCCACCCATCCACCCATCCATCCATCCACCCACCCATCCACCCATCCACCCCCACCCACCTCTCCACCCACTCATCCTTCCACCCATCCAACCACCTACCCACCCACCCACCCATCCACCCACCCATCTCTCCACTCACTCATCCTTCCACCCATCCAACCACCTACCCACCCACCCACCCATCCACCCACCCCATCTCTCCACCCACTCATCCTTCCACCCATCCAACCACCTACCCACCCACCCACTCACCCACCCACCCATCCATCCACCCATCCACCCATCCATCACCCATCCATCCTCCATCCATCCCTCCACCCATCCATCCCTCCACCCATCCATCCACCCATCCACACATCCACCCACCCATTCACCAGCCCATCTATCCATTCAATCACCTATCCATCCACCTAGCAACCCATCTGTTCAACTGTCAACCCACCCGCCCATCAGCCCATTCACTAGCCACCCACAGGTCACTTCCCCATTTGTTCAGCTACCCGTCCGCTCATCTGCCCATCAACCACCCAATCCGTGGACATCTGTATACCGTGAACACACGTGCCAGCGCTGTGCTGGTGTGCTGAGGTGGTACCGCTGACTGGACAGTGTTCTCTCTCCTTACAGAGACCACATTCTTGCTTCCATCATTTTGATGACAGAGCTGGTCTGTAGAGGGACATGGCAGCTAAGTGTCCAGTCCATCTTTGGGGACAGTAGATGGTGAGGAAGACCCCACAGAACACACAACACACGTGTCCCGCTGGATTGGCGGTGGGAGGCCTGCATGTCAGCAATGGGCGGATGAGTTCCTTGGGTGGGTTTTATCAGTTCTTTATTTAAAAAAAAAAACTTTTAACATTTTATTTATCTTATTTTATATGTGTGGATGTTTTGCCTGCATGCATGTATGTGCCTGGTGTCTCTGGAGGTCAGAAGAGGGTGTCAGATCCCCTGGAACTGGAGTTACAGACAGTTGTGAGTCTCCATCCATGTAGGAAATCCACCCAGGTCCCTTGCAAGAGCAACACATGCCCCTAACTGCTGAGCCATCTCCCCAATGTGCCCTCTACATTTTTTTTCTGGACAGAATCTCACTGTGTATCTCTGGCTTGTTTGGAACCCATCCACTCTGTGGACCAGGCTGGCCTCCGGTTCCACAGCTCCACCTGCCTCTGCCTCCGGAGTGCTGGGATTAAAGGTGTGTACCACTGTGTCTGACACTCTAACATTTTTAACACAGTTTTTGCTGAATAGAAGGCATTTCCACTCCTGTCAGCCAAGTGCCCAGCACAGCTTCCAGTCCTCATGATGCTAAGTACGAACACCAGAGCAGCCAACTGATGCTCAGACAGGCTGAGGACCAGCCCCAGACCACACAGCTCTGAGCCCCCCAAGTCCACAGTCTCCCAGTGCCTGTAAGGGTGTCGGTGTCTAGGAGGAGTTCAGAGAAGGTGCCTGGTTCAGCCTTCCAAGGACTTCTTGGTTGGATGGTAAATCCCTTCTGTTCCCAGAACGGGGAAGCTGCCTCACACTGGGCAGAGCCTCCAGTGCCTGGCGTACCTTCTGCAGCTCCTCCTCACAGCAAGTTCCAAGCCAGGGGGCTCCAGCAGTCACCAAGTAGAACAACGAAAGAAATGGCTGGAGTGGGAGGAAGAGGATGTGGAATGGGGTGGGGAGGAGAAGGGGAGGAAGGGTGTATTAGTTTGCTTCCTACAACCAGACTCAGGGCCCCAGTTTGTCTGTCTATAAAGTGGGAGGATTCGGATAGCATTTCTTTTTCCTGTCGAGAGTCGGATGATGTTCTACCCATGCTTTGCCAGTCAGGACATCACAGTGACAACTTCTCACCTCTATCACTGCACAGGAAGAGCAGTGAGAGACAATCTGTCCGTGAGTGTTCGTGGCCCTGTTCCAATAAATCTTTATTTACAGAGGCAGATGGTGGGCCAGATTGCCCTGGTTGTTGACTTGCAGAGAAAACTTTATTCAATGGAATCTTGCTGGAAACACATGGATTTTTGGAGCAGTTTGAGAATTAGGGGACTTGGCCAATTTTCCAAGACATTCCCACTGCTTCAGTCGAGTCAGTCATTCATTCATTCATTCATTCATTCATTTCCCTGCCTCGAACCTGATGCCTGGCTATGAGCCATGAGGGGATAACAACTTCATAAGGTAACAGACTTTAAAAAATATTTTAAAACCTGTGATTTGATTTTCTGTTTTAGACAGGGTTCGTTATGTAGCTCTGGCTAGCCCGGAACTCACAGGGATCCGCCTCCCAAGTGCTAGTATTAAATTCACGTGCCGTAACTGGCTGTTGGATTCTCTTAAAGATCACTTTATTTCTGTACGTGTGCACATGTGTGGGATGATTGGATTTTTTTGAAGATTTTATTTTATGTGCATGAGTGTCTTGCCAGCATGTACGAATGTGCACCATGTGTGCACAGTTTCTGTAGTGGCCAGATGGGAGCTTCAGATCCCCTGGAACTGGAGTTACAGTCATGAGCTGCCATGTGGATGCTGGGAACTGAACCTGGGTCCTTTGGAAGAGCAGCCAGTGCTCTTAACCACTGAGCCGTCCCCTCCAGCCCTCTGGATTTTTAAAACCTTTAAAAAATATATTTCATTTCTTACGATGTTTTTTAGTCTAAGAAGTTTGTTCTACGTGACTATGATTATCCACAAACAGACCCCATCATACTCTAAGGGTCTCGCAGCCTCAGTTCTGCTATCCGCAACTTCTGCCCACACACGGCTACAGTGTGCGAAATGAAACCCGGAGCCTCTGTTCGAACGGGACTGAGAATTCTGAGACAGAATTTGATCCGAGGCAGCCCCTGAGGTCATCCTGAGCCACATCCCAGACTGTCACTGGAGGAAGGAAGTTACAGAGTGGGGGTGGGGCTTCAGGTTTTATAGCTCTCCCACTTCCTGTTCGCTCTGCTTCCTGACTGTAGACTCAGTGTGACCACTGTCAGGTCCAAAGGAACAGTCCAGATATCCAGAAATGGGCTCAGCCTGGACTGCAGGAGGATTTCTGGTTGTTCGATAAAAGCCAGCATCCCGCGGGAACTGGCCCAGGTTCCCCCCCCCCCCCCCCCCCCCGCCTTAGCGGTGACTCTCCATTCCCGAAGACACACTCTGCGCCTGTCCCTGTGTCCCCGTCCCAGCCATCCGCATACGTCGCACCACGAAATCGCACGTGGTCCTTGCTTGCTGACCCTTCAGAAAGCACAATACAGCCCCTGGGTCCAGTTACACAAGAGGAGGAGGCCCGCACACGCTCACCCAGCGTGGTGCGAGGATGGGGGCCTCCCTTCTCAGTAAGGAGCCCAGAGGGAATGAAAAATGATGATTAGCGGCAAAGAGCATGCAGCGAAGTCTGTATTGCAGGAGCGTTTGTAGAGGGTTGCGGCTAAGTGCCCAGCACGTGCGACGCCACCATCTGCATATTCAACTGAGTGCTTCCGTGTCAGGCTCAGGTGCATGGTGGGAGCAGTCGAGACCGAGGGGCGGTCATACCTTTGTGGGACAAGATCAGCCACAGCTTCCGGGAGGGCTGTCGTTGGAACTGCTGGACCCTGGGCGGGGGCCAGCTGCCTAGCCCGCTATCTGAGCATGGCGTGGATCTGTCCACGGTGCTGTCATCGGCACAGTGAGGTCTCCTTGGCATCTCCGTCATTCCCGGAGCTTCTTGTCTGCTTGTGTGCATGTGTGTGTGTGTGTGTGTGGGCACGTGTGCATCTGTGTGTGCATGCCTGTGTGTGTGCATGTGTGCGTATGTGTGTGTATGTGCGTGTGTGCATGTGTGTGTGCATGTGTGCGTGTGTACATGTGTGCGCGTGTGTGTACATGTGTGTATGTGTGTAGGCCAGAGGACAACCGGCAGGAATCAGTTCTCCTCTTTCTAGCATGTGGGCCCTGGAGCAAACTCAGGTTATCAGGCTTGCTATTAGCAAAATAATCCCATCCATGCTGGGTGAAGACTTACTAGTGTGGCAGCTTTGGGGTTCCCTCTGCCCCCCAAGACACTTGGCAACCCTTATCCATCTCTGTGAGTGTGATCAACCCATTGGTGGAACTACATATTACTTTGTCACGGGACAGTCCTTTGCCTCTCCCAGGAATGGTCTCTCCCCACGACCCCCAGCCCTCTACACCCGACACCCCACTGCCTTGCATAGAGCCTGGGAGAAAGTCTAGGGTAAAGTGGCTGCACTGGGCAGATGATGCCGGTTAGAGCAGCTGGTTCAGCTCTGGAATTTGTCCCCATGCCCCACGTAGGGCAATAGGCACAGCCGGCCTCGTTCGTGACCCGGACTCCGTCCCTTGGTGGTAACCATTCCTAAGGTGGAAATGGTTTTCGTGCGCTGTCTTCTGCAAAGAACGTTCTCCCAGTGTACACGCAGAACACTCCCAGTGGAGACGTGTCTGTCAGCCGAGTGCCTGCACATGAGTGTGAGATCACAGACTCCGGCAGCCAGCGGGAGCACAGCCCCAGCGGCGACCCCGGCTCGGGGGCCGCTGGCACAGAGAGGAGCCGGGCCTTTGTGTTTGAAGAACCTACAGGAGCCTGGTTTTATTTATTTTTAATCAGCCATTTCCGCGTGTTCCCTCTAGTCAAAGGCAGAGCCGAGCTCGCGCAGGTGCCTTATTTGTATTTAGCTTTTATTTACCCAGGGAAGTCTTGCGGGAGGGAGATCTCATTTGTAGAGACCCCAGTGGCAACACTCCATTACTCAGAGCCTAAATGAGCTCTGCACAGGTGTGTGTGTGTGTGTGTGTGTAGGAATGGAGGGGTTGGAGGGAAGGAAGGAGAGCTGAGGAAAGAGAGGGGAGAGGAGAAAGGAGAGAACAGAGGGGAGGGGTGGGAGGGGAGGGATAGGAGTGAGAGGGGAGGGGTGGAAGGGGTGAGAGGGGAGGAGAGGGAGGGGAGGGGTAGGAGGGGTGAAGAGGAGAGGGAGGGAAGGGGAGAGGTGGAAGAGGTGAAGAGGAGAGGGATGGGAGGAGAAGGATGGAAGGTGTGACAGGGGTGACAGGTGAGGGGTGGGAGGGGAGGGATGGAAGGGGTGAGAAGGGAGGGATGGGAGGGGTGAGAAGGGAGGGGAGGGGTGGGAGGGGTGAGGAGGAAAGCCCCACCACGAACAGTGGGCCGCAGCCCCAGTCAGTCGCTCAGGCAGAAGGACCCGGATGCTGGAAGACAAAAACCTGTCGACTGCGCATGAGCAAGGGCTCGCGGCCGCATGGGGCCGCACTCTGGGTTTAGGGGAAGCGGCCAGAGGCGCTGGCTCAGCCTCGTTGGGAGAGAATGCAAGTTTCTGGAGCCTTCGGTGACCCGCGACCGCGGGCCAGCTCCGGCCACTGCGCGGGCGCCTCCTCCCCGGGGCCGCTGCGCCCAGCGCCGTCACGGTCCTGTCTGGGCGGCTGCTGCCCTCTGAGCTGAAGCACTAGTGGGGTCCCCCGCTCCCCGCACCCCGCAGCCCCGCGCCCCGCACCCTGCAGCCCCGCGCCCCGCAGCCCCGCAGCCCCTCAGCTCCGCGCCCTGCAGCCCCGCAATCCCGCGCCCCGCAGCCCCGCACCCCGCACCCGGCCTTGACTAGGCTGGTCTCTGAGGACACCTGGGCACGGGGAAACGGGGTGTCTGGCCATGCAGAAAGGGGTGAGGCCTTTCGCGTTCAAACGAGATGAACGCATCCTTTGGGTCCCTCACTTGGCAAAGCCTGGCAAATGGCAAGATCCAATATCAATTAGCGCCTCCCCAAAGCTGCCAAACCAGTCAAGACCAGCCATTATGCGGGCTTCACCTCCACCCACGGCGGGTTATTTACATAATAGCCTGCCCTCAGGTTACCCTTCACTAACAAACACGTGCGAAACACGAGCAGCTGGCTGCAGCTCATAAATATACTTTGTTAACCTGGTACAGACAGCTGACTTCCGCCTGCTCAGGAGAGAGGGGTCAAGGCAGCGGAAGAGCCCTGGGCTGCGCTCCCAGGGCAAAGCCTCTTGATCTGAGGTTCCAGTTCATCCTCAGACGACTTCCCGGCTTAGGTTCCTGAAGCCGGTGATGGGCAGCTCAGAGTGACCCCTGCCTTCCTCCCTCCCTCCCTCCCTCCCTTCCTTCCTCCCTCCCTCCCTCCCTCCCTTCCTTCCTTCCTTCCTTCCTCCCTCCCTCCCTTCCTTCCTTCCTTCCTTCCTTCTTCCTGCCCTCCCTCCCTTCCTTCCTTCCTTCCTTCCTTCTTCCTGCCCTCCTTCCCTCCCTTCTTTCCGTCCTTCCCTCCCTTCCTCCCTCCCTGTCTTCCTTCTGTGTGTAGGCCAACCTTAGGACCTTAAACATGTCCACCTGACCTTCTGAGGGAGGTTCTCTCACCGGGGCCTCTGGCTGACTAGCCAGGCTGGCTGGTCAGTGAGCCCAGGGACCTCCTGTCTCCGTGTCCCTGGTACATCCATATGCCCAGATATCAGGGTGATTTCTTGACTGGTTTCCAGCAGGATTGCCCTTCGTGCCTCCTGGCGCCGGGCTTGGAGGGCGGGCGGGAGATGTGCAGGTCAGCTTGGAAGAGGAACGGGTACCTACGGATGCGGGATGGAGAATCGGGTCAGCCTCCGCCACGGGCTTGCTTTGAGTGCTCCCCTTCCCTCTGTGACTTCTCTCCATGCCTAAGAGGCTGAGGTGGGTGTGTGACAAGGGGCAGGGCATGCTCTGAATCTCACTCCCACCCAGCGTGCCGGGAAACAGGGCAGTCACTCAGGAAGAAAGCCCAGGCTGCGGTGTTCTGAAGGGCTGGTGTCTGTGCTGGGGACCATGGATTCCCTACCCACCTGAGTGCCCAGCCCGGCCGCAGTTCTGCCCTAATTACAGTGCCTCAGAGTCTCATAGCCTGGGGAGGACCGGAGCAAGGGGCTCCATCTGCAGCCACGCCATCATCGATGCTGGGTGCGAACCTCCCAGCGCGGCTGCTTTAGAATGACCCATGCCCTCCACCCGCTGCTCTGTAAGAAAGCCCGATGAGCTTGCTGGGGAAATGCTGGTGGCGTTGAGCCCCGGTTTCTCACTGGGACGTTAGAAGGAGGGAGGTTGATGCTGCCTAGTGCCCCTGCCTGTCACCCCCCAACCAAGGGATAAAATCCTTGCAACAGGTAGACATGGCCTGAGTCTGGGTCTTGACCCACCCCGTGGTAGCCCCCCTGCAGAGGGAAGACAACCCAGTAGGAAAGGCTATTCCATCTTCTAAGCTCCGAAGCCACCTGCAGCTCAGGGAGCAGCGTTACCCTGGCACGGTTCTCCTTCTGTGCCACAGGCTGAAACACCGAGGTGTCTGCCGGGACCTCTGCGCGCGCGGCGTGGCTCCTTGCACCACCGAGGGGCACGTTACTTGACATTAATCCCCCAGAAGCCTTTTGAGCTAGCCACTCAGTATTTCCAAACCAATTAATAGCTCCGAGTTTGTGAAAAGGACTGACGCCCGGGTTCTCCATCGGGGACTCCCGCCAGTCCCAGCGCCAATCTGAGGGGGTTGTAATTTAGCAAAGAGAGAAAAGCAGATAATTTTTAGCTCGGGGGAGGCTGGAGGCGATCACAAATACCCTGGAGCAGAGCGAGAGCTTCTGGTATAAAGCGACCACGTGTTCCCTGCTGTAATTGGACTTTTGAGCCCCTTTAACAGGAAAGGAGGGCGGGTGGGGGTGGCTGTGGCGTCTGCTACCGGTCTGGTTCCTTCTCGGAGCTAAGATTGCCGGCCCCATTGAACTGGCATGAGCCAGGGTGGTCTCAGCCGGGACAGTAGCGGGAAGCATCCAGGAAGCGGTGATGATTTGTGGCTCTGGGACACACTGGCTGGTCGGCGTGGCCAGAGCCGGGGAAAGCTGTGTAATTCCTGCTTCTCCCAGGAAGCTAAGGCACCTGAGCAAGCCGCTTAGTGTTAAACTGGGAGGCAGCTGCTTGCAGGCTATAGCCCTGATATGAATGGACGGATGCAAGAGTGAATGAATTCATGGGTAGAAGAGTGAATAGATGTGGAAAGATTCTAGAACGAACGTGAGTGCACCCATCCATCCAATGAGTATGTGAATGAGAGTGTCTATACGAATGAATGAGTGAATGGATGGATGGATGGATGAATGGATGGATGGATGAATGAATGGATGGATGAGTGAATGGATGGATGGATGAATGAATGGATGGATGAGTGAATGGATGGATGGATGATGAATGGATGGATGGATGGATGGATGGATGAAGAACAAAATGTATGTGTGAATGCATGGCTCTCCAGCGTCTGTCTATTCTGGTCTAGCTTTCAGTCGCATTCTGCTCTCTGTAGGAGCCTCCGCAGGCCTCCTAGCATGGGCAAGGACAAATAGATTCACCAGTCCTTCCTGGTGCCCCAGGAGGGACACACAGTGGCTGACAGAGGGTCCCATCTTCGGTGGGGCCAGCTCAGGTTAGGGCTTGACATCCTGGCCGCAGTGGCCGATGAGGCTGGGAGCTCTTCCGCGGTGGGTGGGTGCTGGGCCAGCTGGTCTGCCTGTTTGTCACACTGGTATCTGGTGTCATCACCCTGAGGAGAGACGCACGTGGGCTGCAGCCAACCCTAAGGACCCATGCTCATATCTTCTGAGAACCAGTTTCCACTGCAGAAAGAGGCCAAGGGCAGTCAGAGGAGAGCAGCTGGTTCCTCCCCAACAGAGACAGCTGTTAGGGAGCCTGAGAGACTCCAGGCTGGAAACACCAGGCTCTGGACTCTGGGGAAAAGGTCACTGAGGGTCAGGGCCTGGCCTCACCTCTAGAAGGTACCCCACGAAGGGTCTGTTCGGTTTACACGTCCACATCACCGTTCCTAATCGAGAAGTCAGGACGGGAACTCAAACAGGGCGGGACCTGGAGTCGGGAGCTGGCCCAGAGGTCGCGGAGCAGTGCTGCTTACTGGCTTGCTCATCATGGACTGCTCAGCCCGCTGCGTTCTTATAGAACCCAGGACCACCAGCCCAGGATGGACCGGTCTACAATGGGCTGGGCCCTCCCTCATCAATCACTAATTAAGAAAATGCCCCAAAGGTGGACCTATGTAGGCATTTTATCAATTGAGGTTTCCTCCTTTCAAAGGACTCTAGCTTATGTCAAGTTGACGAAAAACTCTCCATCACACCCCAGTTCCACTGTGACCAGGGACGCCTCAAACCTACATGGGGAAGAGCGATTGGTCCAATGCAGGATGCCAGAGGAGGTACAGCAAGCACTGTGATCCTCGGGGCTCTCCCTCACATGCAGAGGTTCCTGAGGGGGGTGGTGTGGCTCTGGCTCAGCCCCCCTCTTCAGTCCCTAACTCACGTAAGCATAGGATCCCAGAAGCCCCAGCTTTGTTACAGGAAAGAACCAGGTGTTCCTGGTTTTCCCCACTCCCAACCTTTTGCCCCACCCCGGCCTTGGTTGGTTCCATGGGAAAGTGCCTGGCACCTGGGCTGTCTTGAGTGTGGAGAACTGAGGATGTGGGGCTGATAAACGTTGAACCACTGGCTCAGAGTCCCCAGAGCTGCCTGTGTGACGTCACTCCTCTCGGTTGGAGCCCTGTGCAGAAGTGACCCCAAAATTTCTGTACCCTCCTGGGTGGAGGGGGGCATGTGGTCCTGAGGCCATCATCACCCTACAAGACCATGTACCTTCTGGTAGCTGCTGTGGTGGCTCAGCAAGAAGACCGAGGCATTTTCATAGGTGAGTACCCTTCCAGACCTCAGCAGAGGGAACCCTCATCCTGGCCAGCGCCATGCTGGACAGTGGAACCCTGAGCATCTGAGCTCAGGTGCTTTTGTTGATTCAGGACTCCTCAGGTGCAGATCATAAGCAATCAAACATCCCTACAGAAATCCAACACCTGCAGACCCTCACCCAACAGTGTACAAAACAATTTTCATAAATAACTAAAAATAAATTTCTATAACATTCCCCCTTTTCTGTATATTAAAAAAATTGCTTTACCTTTACAACCCAGTTTAACACTACACCAGCAAAACCATTTACAAGAGGAACAATTATGAGGCTTCTAATGCACAGGACCAAATGATACCAAACATCCATCAAGCTTTTCACACTGTCTTTGGACAGCAGAAAAAACATCATCAATGTCCCACTATCTGGAATTCACTCATAATCTTCTGGGCTCCTCCAAAGAGCTTGGATCACTTCTCTGGCTCTGCAGCACACACAGCGTGTCCTCCAGGCTCTGGCTGGCTCCACTCCACTGCTGCTGTTCTTGGTGGTCGTCCCATGGCACTGGCATCTTCAGAACTGCTGGGGTCTTCTGCTGCAAGTGGGCTGCACTTTCACCAATAGCCTCTCCTGGGCTCTGTTCATGGTGCCAAGCCTCAACTTCTCTGCATGTCCCCTTCCTCTGGGCCTTCAACTGCCACTGAGGCTGCACCTTCACCAATGGCCTCTCCTGGCCTCTCACAGTGCCAAGCCTCAGCTGCTCTCCATGACCCCTTCGTGCCTTCAAAACCAGTACTACCTGGGTGACTCTCACAGTACCAAGTTCAGCTACCAGCACGAGATATAACCCCAGCCAGTTGTGGACGGCAGCTTCTGTGTGCTGACCCTAAGGACCCACTTTCTAGATTTTAAGATAGAGTCTGGTTTGTTGAAAAAATAACTGGTCACCTTGCCTGCAGTAAGGGTCTCACCACCATCACCAGTATCTGGACTGCTTGTCTTTCTCTTAGTCATGTGTGCAGAAAAAAAAAAAGATCAGTTTAACTAAACCACTTTTTGGCTCCAAGCTGAGGCTTCCACAACAGAAGGGGGTTCTGGGCCAGTGGGAAGAATCTCTGGTTGAAACATCCTGGTGGTTTTTCACCACCGCTAAGGAGAAACATACAACCCCTTCCATAGATCTCAAACACAACATCTTGAGCTTCACACACATACAATGCAGCTATCAGAAAACTCAGTTTGTGGAACAGTATGCTCTTGCTTCCTGTTTCCTGTGCCCTGGCTGCCGCCAGCAGAGGAAGTGAGCATGGGCTCCATGATCAGGAGAAGCAGTTTAGAACCTTGCTTTTTCCTGCTCCCAGCTGAATATTTTGTTTTTACCATAAACATGTCTTTCTCTAAAGGCCTCTACTCTGTGGCTCTCGCTTTTGAGCCCTTTTTCCCACTTAATTTTCACAATTTTCTCTTCATAGAGGCTCATTTCCTTCCTCGCGCTCCTCTTCCTTCAGGAGACTTCTCATTATCTCTGCGTATAGTAATCTCAGTCCTCTAGACTGCCTGAGCGTAATTTACCGGTCTCTGTGAGGTCTGGAGTTTCTTTTCCTTCTTCCACGTCTCCCTGTTGGATGAGCGTGACTTCAGGCCCCGCATTTCAGGCGCCTCTTGTAGTGGTACACTGCTGTGGCGTTTCACCAAGAGACACACAGAGACAATCCATGCAAACCCTGTCAGACCTC
This sequence comes from Cricetomys ansorgei, assembly GCA_026225945.1. NCBI lineage: Eukaryota > Metazoa > Chordata > Mammalia > Rodentia > Nesomyidae > Cricetomys > Cricetomys ansorgei. The sequence goes on along the minus strand of JAMJFZ010000205.1, from coordinate 109,765 downwards.
AGCAGAGGGAACCACCTTCGTCAGCTCCGTACCCGACAGAGGAACCCCGAGCGTCTGAGCTCAGGTGTTTTATTGATCCAGAACTCCTCAGGTGCTGATGATAAGCAATCAAACATCCCCCACAGAAACCCAACACCTGCAGACAATACAAAACGCCAACACCCAGGCAGCTCCTCACCCAACACTGCATAAAAAAATTATGAAAATAAACTTGTACGACACTGGACTGCAGACTGAACCCAAGTGCCCAGCTACTCCACAAGCATTCTGTCTCTGGGCTGCAGCCCTGACAAGACAGTGCACCTTCCCCACACACCCCCTGCTGGAGGCACAGGAGTCTTTGTTCTACCTGTAGGAGCCTTGGGAGGAAAAGAGTGACCTGCCAATCAGTGAAGGGAGGCCTGAGCAGGGCGAGAGACACAGATGAGACCCGTATCACCCTCCCCCTGCGCAGAGATGCTGGGTCAGATCCTTAGAAGTCTCTCTGAGGGTCAGGAAGGCCCAATTAGAAAGCAGAGTTCAGAGCAGGCCAGGCTTCCTGCTAATCCTCCACTGAGCCCTCTTGCCGCAAAGCCACTCTTCTGAGAGATTGGATTTCTCTGCTTACTCCCGAATCCCCTGGCTTTGGGGGACCTCGGCAACCGAGGCCGACTGGAATGAAAAGAAACCTTTCAATAAAGCACAAAGCGCCCCCCAGCCCCTCCCCCCACTTTTGCTCTGGGAGATGCCTTGAATTTCAGAGTGGGTCGGGAAGGTGTAGGGGGTTGGGCTAGGAGGGGGGAAAGAAGGCCCTTGATAAATACCCTCCCGGTGCTCAGCAGGGCAACCAGGAAAATGCCAGTCATGTATTTTTAATCTGCCTCGTCCCCTCTGAATAGCAGAAGCAGGACGGCGAGGTCTGACTGGCATTCCTGAGGGGCGCAGGAGGAGGCTGCAGTTCCAAGAAAGGAGCTCCGGGGTCTGCACAGTCGCAGCCACACTCCCGACCTGACTCTGCTCCCCGCCTCGGGTCTCAGGTGGCAGGACCCCTCCCCGTGGTTCACCTCGAGAGAGCAGCCTAAGGAAATGAGAAAGCACCTGAGTTCTGATCAGAGCCAGCTGGGCAAAGGAGACAGGGCACAGAAGAAACCAGATAAAGGGCAGGGGTGGCTGGTGCCCCACTCATGCCCCTGACCCCTCCCTGTCCATCCCCATCCCTGCCTTTGCCCCTGACCCCCCCCCCGTCCACCCCCATCCCTGCTGCTGCCCCTGACCCCCACCCCTGTCTGCCCCCATCCCTACTGCTGCCCCTGACCCCTACCCTGTCCTCCCCCATCTCTGCTGCTGCCTCTGACCCCCACCCCTGTCCGCCCCCATCCCTGCTGCTGCCCCTGCCCTTGCTCCTACCCAAGCTCCTGTCACTAGCCGTGCACCTACCCCTAGCCTGTCCCTACCCCACTCATTCACCAACAACCGCCCTTGTCTCTACTCATGAATCTTCCCCTGCCCCATCCCCATCCATGCCCATTCACAACCTCTTGGCCCCACCTGTGCACCCGCCCCGCCCCACCCGTGTACCTGCCTCCGTCCCTGCCCCTGTAGTGTACCCACTTCTGTCCCGCACCTGTTACTGCCTGGTAGCTGCTTCCAACAATACCATGCTCAGATTTCCAGGTTCACCGCAGGGAAGTAGCTCCCACTGGGGAGACAGGCTGGTGATCAGAAAGTTCTCAGGGTGGGAGAGCAAGGGATGAGAAGACAGGGCTCTGTGGTCCCCGTCCAGAGCACTCCTGGAGAGCCTAGCAGGCACAGTGTCTTCTGAGGGGTGCAGAATGCCTGGGAAGTCACAGTGCAGCCTTGGCAGCCTGCAGCAGCTTATCTGAGTCCCAGAGCTCCTCACTGCAGGTAAGAGACATCAATTGCATTTTGGTTGGGTGGTGATGGTGCAGGCCTTTAATCCCAGCACTCAGGGGACAGAGACAGGCGGATCTTTGTGAGTTCAAGGCCAGCCTGGTCTACATCGTGGGAACATTCGAGCCTCATCTAGAGGACCCAGGTTCTGTTCCTGACTCCACATGGTGGCTCCCAGGCCTCTGTAACTCCAGTTCCGGAGGAATAATCCCTCTTCTGGCCTCTGTGGACAGTGCGCACGTACGGTGTAATACATACATGCAGGTAAACACTGGTACACAAAAAAATAAAGACAAATAAATCTTTAATAAAAATAAAATAAATCTTTAAAAGAAGAAAAGAGCCAGGATCACCCGATGATAAACACGGAATGTCCATCCTGGGGTGAGGAAGGGGCGTGTGCGCTGGCGTCCTTCCCACAGACATCCGAGAGACATTCTCTCTGGCTGTGTGTTCATTCATTCATTCAACAAACATTGGCTGTTGACTCTGCTGAGTCTCAAAGCATTAAACACTATGCACGGTGCATCCCAGAAGGCTTTGCAGCATATTTGGGGGTGTGGTTATATACAACACGTAAGATAGACACCGCAATGAATCGCTAAGTCAGGAGCTCAGGGAGTGGGGAGAGGCTCAGCTCAACCATTAGCATCTGTGGTGCCGGCCACCCGGGTGTGGCGCGGATGAGGAAGTGGGCTAAAGAGCCAGGAGTTGGCTCTGTAACCTTCAAGGCTCTTGTGAAGGAAGTCAGAAGCCTCTTCTGGTGCATGGCACATTCCCGTGATGATCTGTGATCCAAATGAGGTCGAGGGGAAGGGGGAAGTGGGCAGGAGTTAGCCAAAGGCAGGACTAGCAAGGACCCACAAAGGGGAGGAGGCACCACGTGGGGGTTGGGCCACAGCATGGGTGGAGGGTAGAGAGGAAGAGGCCAGGGCTTCTGGAGAGGAGGGGAGAATTCCTTACAGCAGGCTCTGAGGGGACTGACTGCTGCAGCAGAGACCCAACAAGACGGGGCTCCAGGTGGAGCTGAGTCAAGAGGGGAGACAGCCCTCCTTGTTCCTGAGGGCAAAGCAACTTGACTTTGGCCTGGCTGGTCTGTGTTCTTTAAATTACCCTGTTGTGTGACACTGTTCCTGGGCAGATATGAACAGATCAAAGTAACAATACATCAAAGCCCAACTTGGTGACACAATGAGTTTATTGGGATTACTTAAATTAGAGGACTCAAATGCAGCTGCCTCACCAGGTCTCTCTAGCGTGGGTGGGGACTCAGGAAAGCCGCATCCCTGGACTTCTCTGCACAACTTACAGGCAGCTCAACAGGTTGGAGAGTCTCCTCTCCTTAGCAGGCCTTACTACTCGTATAATCTTGGGCAGGAATGGGCTTTGAGGATCTTGTGAGTTTCAGGGGTTTCCTGAGACTTGTAAGTTGTTTACTTCCTGAGTCTTAAGGAGCCGCCCTCCAGGATGGACTATTGCAACTGGGAGGAAACTGCTATACCACACCCGACCCCAAGTTCTTACCACCACCGACTTCCCTGAAATCCGCAAGGTTCAGAAATGACCTTTGCAGCCATGGTCCGGGAAAAGCTGAAGACTGTCTGCACTGGGTGGGGGGCCACTCTAGGCAGAGGTGGACACAGCATGGGAAACTCACATTCTTACACATGTGCAGGCTCAGTAAAGTGTTCAGGAAGAAGGAAGGGAGACGTTTCTAAGGAACATATATGCATGGGATGGCCCTCACTAGAATGAGTCGGAGGGATACTCCAGGCCTGAGAATTTTCTACTGACTACAAGTTGACCATCTCCTTCCTAAAATGCAAGTCAACTTTGGGGAATTCTGAGATCATAGATGCTCTCGCCCCTTCTCGGTGTTTCAGAGAGGATACCCCCGGCTCTCCATTCGCACCTGGTATTCTGTTAGAGCTGTGCCCACAGAGGCTACAGGACAAAGATCTGCCCATTCACAATCAACTCCGTATCATGTAGGCTACAAAACCAAACTTTGTGCTCAAACTGAGTAAGCAGACCACAGTGGGAGGGGTGTGGGTGAGAGTCAAGTGCGGCGCCTGGACAGGAGCGATAACCAGGGAAGACTCCAGGGAACAGAGCTGATGGAGTGTACACATTCACAACTATCCTCCCTATCTGTAAAAGGGGATTTACTCCTGGAGAGGCTGGGTGAAGCTGGGTGCCTCAACAGATTCCATCTGGTGCTGAAGGCCTGGAAGGATCCTGAGAGTCCCTGCTCTTCAGTCCATGTTGGAACCTGAAGAAACTGGAGTCTGGTGGCAGAGGTGGCGGCAGCGGCAGCGGCAGCTTCAGTCACAGTGGTAGATGTGCTTACCAGCAAGCCATGAAGGCAGGTAGGATTGCCTGCTCCTCGGACCTCTTTTTATCTGGGGCACTGGAGAGGACGGTTTCCCTTGAGGAGGGTTTCCCTCCCTCACCTAATCTCTCCAGGAAGTGACTTCACAGGCCCATGCAGAGGTATGTGTCTTAGTTGTTAACAGATCCACAGTTAAATCAATTAAGACTAACAATCACTAGAATTGATTCTCTGATACCACTTTTGGCGACTTGGGGACTTTCTCCTGGTTCGTTGGCCGTGAGGTTGACTCTCTATAGTCTATGAAAATGCTGCTTGATCAGTTCATAGGAAAATAAGAACCAGGGCGCGAGACAGGACTCAGCAGTTAAGCTGCTCTTGCAGAGGACCAGAGTTCGGTTCCCAGCACCCACTTCAGGCCTCTCACTACTGCCTGTGACTCCAGGCCCAGGAATCCGGGGCCCTCTTCCGGTAGCTGCAGGCACACACGTGTGTGATCACACACAGCACTGGGGATGTCAGTGTGCTCATGGGACTGTCCTGAAGGACTGAGCGTGTTCTACGCTGGTCCCCCGACACTCCCCAGGGCCTCTTCCCCTTGAGGACTGTGTACTGTTCTTGTGGGAACAAACGGCTTTCTGTGAGTCTTCTAATGAACCTTGGACCTGTGATAGCCTTGGGCACTCTGACCTCACAGATGTGACCTGGGCTGTGGCTGCGCCCTCCTCTATGGGCTCCGGGTCCTCTTCTCACTGGCAAATCTAGGGGCCCTTTAGACAATGCCTGAGGTCCTCTAAACATGGTTGGCTTCAGACAGTGCCATGCCATTGGGCCAGCAGAATTCAGCAGCGGAAATAACCACGGTCTCACCTCAGCACCGGTAGGCAGGGAGAAAGTCACTGCTCCAACGGCCTCTGTCTTCCCTGGGCCATCCGTGCATAAGACCTGATCCTGGGCAGGAGGCGTTGGGCCGGAGGAGCCATGCAGAGGAAGGCTGGCTGCGGACAGGGACCGGGGCAAAGACTGGATGTAAGTCTTGGTTTACCACTGAGGGGTTGTGGTGACCATTTTATCAAGAGTAGACAGAGAACAGCTGGCTCCAGGTCCTGCAGGTGACCACTGCCGGGGCCAGACACATCAGGCTCAGTCTCGGCTCAAGCCCTAAGCAAACCCTCTCCACCAACTGAAGGACCCATTGAGGAGAGTCCTGAGCAGGCCCTCCCTCAGATCTACGTGGACCCATCTGCTGTGATGGATGTACGTTTCCTACGTGGGGGATTGCGGACTCCTGAGATGGACACTCGGCTTCTCTCGGGTGTCTGGGCTGTCACCTGCCTGGGATGCTTCCAGGCTGGGAAGCTCTGATAATTATGGCTGTGCTTATATGTGATGATTATATTATTATTTGACACAATCAACAATCGCTTGGGAAGGGGGTCTCAGTGAGGGATTGTTTAGATCAAGTTGGCCAGTGATGATTTCTGGGAGGTTGTCTTGGTTGCCCTGATTGGTGTGGGAAGAAACGGCCCAGTGTGGACGGCCCCATTCCCTAGGCTCAACTGTAGAAGAGCTCTTGATTGTGGATGGGACATGAGACCATCTGTCTCAAGGTCCTACGACTGAGACTTCTCTGAACTGATGGGCTTAAACTGGCGTCATGAGCTAAGATGAGCCCTCCCAAAAAACTAGGATCTGCATGCCCGAGCTGGCTCTGGAGCAGCTGCGAGTAGGAGGGGAGTCCTCTGGGTCAGCAGACACTCTGGGCCCAGTGGGCATTCGGGGAGAGAGTCCGTGACAACCGAGCTAGGCAGGGCCACCCACAGGTGTGTAACCTCGTGAAAAATCAATAGGCCTCTTGTTTTTGTATCCAGGAGTGTTTTGTCAGAGATGATCCTTGCCCGAGTGACAAGACATTTTATGACAGAGCATTCGGCAAGCTCTGGGGTCCCTGGGGGCTCCCAGCACGGGCTGACATCCCTTCCTGCTGTTATGGATGAGTCTCCCCTGTGCAAAGGCTGGGTGGTGGATGCTCAGGGAGCTGGCTCGGTTCTGTGGGAAGCCCGGGGGAAGGGCTGAGCAGCGGAGAGGCAGACCCTGCGTGGAGGAGCTCATGCGTGGGCACCGGGCCTAGGCGCACTGTGCTGCGGCAGAGGCTGCAGGGTGGAGGGAGGTTACCAGGAGGTTACCAAGGAGAGCAGGCCAACAGGCTTCAGCTCAGGCCTTACAGCTCCTTCTGAGCTGCCCTCCCAAGCCACCTCCGCCTCGGTTTGCTCCTTCTTCCCCACTCTTCTGCCCTCCTCTGCCTTTCCCTTCCTCCCCTCCGCCTCTTTTCCAGTTCCCTTCCTTCCTGTCCTTCCTGCTCTGCCCTCTTAGCTTCCTCTCCCTCCTCCCTCCCCTCTCCCTCTTCCTTGCCTTGCTCTCTCCTGTCTCCTCCCTTCCCCCTCTGTCATCATCCTCCCTCCCTCCCTCTCTTATCAAAATATAAGAGGCCTTCCGTGTGCCCAGGTCTCGGCTGGCTGACAGGACAGGCGTGGGACGCTCCAGGAGCTCATGCCCAGGACGGCAGGGCCTTGGCAGGAGAAGGGCAGGACTTCCCTCACCTGCAGGATCGGCTTTTCCTCCATAACTCCAAGAGAGGTGCATAGGGATAGGCTGAGTCTGCAGCTGCAGATACAAGGCGCTGGGGGGGGGGGTAGGAAGAGGAGGGGGAGGAGGAGACAGACCAGAGCTCCCAGCTGTGCTGGCTGCTGACTCTTAACTTCTAGAGCCTTCTTCTTCCTTTCTTCCTCTTCTCCCCAGATGTTGGGGCGCAAGGAGAGGGACTCCACAATTCCTCCTCTGCCTCAGAGGTCCTCTGCCTGGCTATGACATACAGGATGACTAGGGACACCCTGTCTATTTTCTTTTGTATCCTACGTGGCTGTCCATGCGGGTCCATGCGGGTCCTTCTTTAGCCTCTGGGCCTTTTGACCTATCTATACCTCGAGATATAGATAGGTATAGTGTGTGTGTGTGTGTGTGTGTGTGTGTGTGTGTGTGTGTGTATATAGTGTATATATTGGTAGGTATAGTGGGGCTCCATCACTGGCTGGCTGAGATGTGGCTCATGCAGATTCCCAGGCTGCCATCCAGATCTCGGGGTTACAATGCAGGCTTGGGCCCACGTTGTAATTCACATTTATCTCCATCTCCAGGGAAGCTCTGCCTGCTCTTCCACAGAGGCGACCTGAGGCAGAGCAGGAGCAAGGACAGACTGTGAATGGGGAAGACCCCCAGGTGCTCCCCTGACCCAGGCTTCAGTCTCTGTGTGCGCACCAGAGCTGGTCTGCAGCAGCGAGAGGGCACAAGAGACTCCTCCCTACCCTCCTCCCCCTCGCCCCCCCCTCGGCTTGCCTCCCCCATGTGTCCCCCTCAGCTCTCCCTCCCCTTCCCCTCCCCTTCCCCTCAGCTCCCCTCACCCCTTGGCTCCCCCAGCCCCTCGGCTCCTCCTCCCCCTCAGCTCCTCCTCTTGGGCTCCTGCCAGGTCTGCCCATGATGGAGAAGTCCTTAGCATCTTCCTCTGAGGAGGAGGAGCCAGACCCAGCCAGCAATCACTCAATGCTTCTTAACTACCACACAAATCCCGGACCCTGGGCCTGTCTTGTCACCCAGCCAGCCAGGGGCACCCCTGCCACCCAGACCTGAGGTCGGAGGGGGTCCTGCTGCTAAAGTGAGGGGGTAGTGCCAGGCTGTGTGGGGACGCTCATCTCCACCACAGGCAGGCGCATGCCAGGATGCTGGCTCGCGGCCCTGGCAGAGGAACACAGACTGCTGCCGTGGAGTTAATTAGAAAGGGGGGGGTGGGGCTGGCAAACAGAGAGGAGGGCCGTGCCAAGCGACTGCTGCCACGTGCCGCACCCTGGGTTTAGGTGGGAGATGGGCAAAGCTGGCTGTCTGGGGGTCGCCTCAGCCCTGGCGCACGTGCACCTGCCAGATCAGCAGATGGGATCACCAGGCCCTGCTCCTGGGCCCTGCTCAGGTGCCTTCCAGAGCAGGAGACCCGGCCCACCACTGGGGGAGAACAGCCCACACAGCTGGGCTTCTGTGAGGAAATCAGGAGTCACACTAGAGCCAATTAACATGGAGGAGCTGGGATGAAGCAGAAATTCCAGCCCAGTCCCTCCTTTACACTAGCCCCTCACAGTGCGCTCAGTAGCCACAGTGGGCCAAGCTACTGTGGGTGGAGGAGGGGTCACCGATGTTTCAAATTATTTATTTTTTAAAAAAGGTTTCTTTATTTTATGAGTGTTTTGCCTGACGGTGTGTATGCGAACCAGGTGTGTGCCCGGCTCCCGTGGAGGCGGGAAGAGCACATCAGATCTCACAGAACTGAGTTTACAGATGATTGTAAGCTACCATTTGGATGCTGGGAGCCGAACGTGGGTCCTCTGTAGGAACAGCAGATGCTCTTAACCCCTAAACCATCCATCTCTCTGGCACCTACATTAAACACACTATTTTTACATTTATTTATTTGTGTGTTGGGGGGCGGATGAGTGGGCCGTAGGACACGTTTGGCGGACAGAGAACAACTTACAGAAGTCAGTTCTCTCTGTTCACCCTGTGGGTTCTAGGATCGAAGCCAGGCCAGCAGGCTTGGTGGCAAGTACCTTTCCCTGCTGAGCCATTCCTCTGCCCACCCCCACCCCCCCATTGTTAAAGCACACTGCTGCCAGGGCTACTCTGGGCCTCCTCAGCTGGCCCTACACTTCAGAGAGAACTTGAGGCTGGGAAGATGGCTCAGTCAGCAAAGCACTTACCCTGCAAGGATGGGGACCTGTTCAAGGGCAGAACACACACAAAGCCAGGCATGGCTGCCATGCTTGTTCCAGGGGTGTGGACGTGAAGACTAACAGATCCTTGGGGTTCACTGGCCAGCTGGCCTACATGAGGCTTTCCAGGCCATGAGAGACCCTGTCTCAGCACACAAGGTGACAACATCTGAGGAACGACAGCCAAAGTTGTCTTCTGAGACACACACGAATATACCTGTGTAGCAGTTCACTGATCTGTCACTCACCAAGGAAGACAGGGAGGCATATTCATTGGTACAAGCCCTGCCAGACCTCAGCAGAGGGAACCACTGTCATGGCCAGTGCCATACTCACAGTGGAACCCCGAGCATCTGAGCTCAGGTGTTTTTTCATGCAGAACTCCTCAGGTGCAGATCATGAGCAATCAAACATCCCCACAGACATCCAACACCTGCAGACAGTACAAAACGCCAAGACCCAGGCAGCCCCTCACCCAACAGTGCACAAAACAATCATTTTATACATAACTAAAAATAAACTTCCGTAACATACATGTGGGAAACACGCACATACGAACATGCATGTGTTCACACACGCATACACACCTGCATAAACACACACGTGTGCACACAGAATTCACTGCTCTGATTGTCATAGCCAACTACTTCAACTGTTTCAGCTGCCACCTAAATACCCAGATGCCATTCCTGCCGAGCCCGGGGAGGCAGGGAGCATGCATGCGAATCCTACATCAAGCGTCCCTGTGGACATTATGGAGTCTCTGCCCGGAGTGTGGTAGGAGCTGTTCGGTGCATGGGCGTTGCTCCGTAATGTGCTCCATTTTTAGGGAGCTTGGAGCACGGCTGTGCACAGGGTCAATGCCAGGTCACAAAGCTATAGGACCTGGGGGAAGACTGGGCCAAACTGGTTCAAAAGCACACCTTTAGAAAACCCCAGTCTATCCACTCTCTTTGACTATTTCGATTTTTACCCTGTTTTTAAGCCCTGCTCGCTGGGTCCTGTAGTCTCCCTCTGATAATAGTTCCTAAGAAAAACCATGAATGTCGTTTGCGTTCATGTCGAGGATCAAGTGCAGGAAATGGTGTTGAATGTTAGATATCCCCCTATCTGCCTTTTGACCTCGGGCCCTGATTCTCTCTTGACCTCCCTCCCTGAAGGGCAATCTCTGCCTTTTTAAAAATTAATTAACTTTGTTTCGTGTAAATTTTCTTTTGTGTATATATGTGTGTGGTGTGCATTCATGCATGCATGCCTGTGTGTTTGTGTGTGTGTAGGTGTGCTTGTGTGTGCTGGTTCATAGGGAAGCCCTAGGTTGATTGTGGAATCTTCCTCTACCTTATATATTGAGGCAGAGGCTCTCAGTTGAACCCGTAGCTCATTGTTCTGGGCTGGCCAGCTTGCTCCAGGATCCCTGTCTCTATCCTGAGCACTGGGACTAAGAGGTGGGCCTCCATGCCTACCTGGGATTTATGTAGGTTCTGGGATCTGAACTCTGGTCCTCAAGCTTGAGTGGCAAGCACGTCACCCACAGAGCCACCTCCCTCGCCTTTCAGCTGCAGGGTTTGACCGTTCATGTTGGACGGGCTGTCTCTACAGGGGTGCTCAGTTCTGCCACCTGTCCTTCTTGTTTGTCCGATCTAGACTCCGTCCCCCCCCCCCCCCTCCTCTGACTTGCGGGTTTCTCGTGTTTCCGTTGTTTGTTGTTTTAGTGGTATTTTTTGAGACAGGGATCCATGTATTCCAGGCTAGCCTTGTGCTTGATATGTAGTCACGGATAGCCTTGAACTTCCGATCCTCCTGCCTATGCTTTTTCAGGGCTGAGATTCCAGACACCAGGCCTCCTTTACGTTTAGTTTATGTGATGCTGGGGATTAGACATAGACTCTCCGGACTCCATTTTCTCTACTTGTGAAGGAATGGCCAGTGTGTGTGTGTTCTTCCCGACCAGCGTGCAATGTGTGTGGCTTCTTCTGTCTTGCCTTAGACTTCGCTGCGCTTGCACTGTGAAGATGGCTGTCATAAGAGATCATCATTAACCTCTGCTCCCCTAAGTCCAAACAGATGAGGCTCCGCCACCTGTCCCAGTGTGCCCATCAGTGAGCCTGGCATGGGGTGGGGGCAGGGGAGGAGCTTCACTCTGTGTGGCCACCCTGGAAACGTAAGTAAAGCCTTTCCCTGGCTCCAGATCTGTCTCCAGGGTCTGATAGGAACTTCAAGGTTCCTGAAAGGGAACAAAGGTGGTTGGTGTGTGCATCTGGGAGTCTGGCTGGTTATCTCAGGACAGTGTCTGTGAGGTGGCCCTGAGGAGGTCCCTAGGTTGTCACCTAAGGCGAAGATCTGGTTTTAAGAGATGACGTCTCCTGTGCTGGGGTGCAGCCTCCCCTCCCACTGTTCTTGGTGACCCTCGCTGACCAGCTGTCCTGTGAGGCTTGCTGTCATTTGGGGTGGTTCTGGTCCCTTGTCATAAACGTGCTGATTGGACAATCCTGGTGTTTCTGGAAACTGCTGCCCCTGAAGAAAGGAGTAACCTGGAAAGAAAAGACAGAAAAGAAGCAGAGGGACTCAGAGATGGAGGAAGGCCAGCAACTAGCTGTGGTCAGCAACATGGCCAAGGGCTACAGAGTCAGAGGGAGGCAGGGGCAGACCTCCAGTACCCACAGAGCCTTGGGAGTGGGAGAGGAATTCGCCAGGGAACACTTTAGGGTGGGTGGAGAGGAACGCTGGGTCCACTTATGCTGAGCACATAATCGGAGGCCACACTTCAGCCCTCTGGAGACCAGGAGAGCTGGGGTGGCCTGCCCGGGTCCTCCCTCCGTCTGCCACACCCCGCTGCCCTGAACTGCAGCCTGCTCATCTCTAAGCTGGCAAATAATCCCCATCTTAGCTCCCCAGCCTCCCAAGGGCTGGAGTTCACTGCTGTGGACACATTTTGTAAACAGCCAAGACTGGACATGTGTGAACAATTAGACTCCTCTAAGATCCTCTGCCCAGAAGCCAGGCCCCAAGACATGAAGTCATGCTCCTTTTCCTCTCTTTCTCCTCGCAGAGAGGAGATTTGGGAAGGGTAGAGGGAAGTGGCAAGAGGGAGAACAAAGATGGCCGGAGGAGGAGAGTTGCTGGCTGGAGATCTGTACTGGGTGATGCGGATGCCTCCGAAGGCACTGGGTGCCCTGTGGGTTCCCTCCTCTGGCCTCCTCTGCTTCCCGCCCCCCAACCCTGTTCTTTCCATTGTTCTGAAGCCAGATGCAAGGGCTCCTGTTCCAGAATACCACCTCCCTCCCCTTCACAAGTTAGAAAGAAACCCGGGTGAGGGGCACTGAGGGGCTGCAGGTGGGGGAAGGGCTGCCACCCCGTGCCAAGCACGCTGCAGAATCACTGTTTTTATTTTTTTGAAGTCAAAACCACTCATGAGGCTCCCCTCCCTACCCGCCTCTCTCCCCCACCCCCACCCCTACCCCTACCCAGAGTCCCTCCATTATCCCTAGGCCATTTGGTGGTTGTTACCATGGAAACCACAAGCAAAATGGCATGCAAATCAACACAGCAAGAACAACGGGAGAAGATGGGCAAGGAGAGCGGGGGGCAGCTGGAGATGCCTGCACCCACAGCACCCTGGAATAAAAGGCTCTAGATCTGTCGGGGTTCACGGAGGTCCCCCCATCAACACTCTAGTGCAGGAGGGGCTGAGCAGGGAGCCTGGAGTTTTTATGGGAGGGTGACCAGGGAGAACTCAAGTAGGGCTGCCTACTCTCCAGCCCAGCCTGTAGCATTAGCCACTAAATGGGGTCTGGGAGGGGGTCTAGGTCTGGCTCGGGGCCAGAACCATGCTCGGGGCAGAGGCTCTCTTGGCAGAAGATAGCTGGCTCACAGCCACTCAGGGAAGAGCATGGCAGATCAGCCCTCCCGAAGCCAGGTCCCTGGGGCTTGGCACAGGCGCCTTCTCTCCACCCGTTTGGAAACTGTCTCTGTTCAGACTCCTGGGGCCTCAGAGAGGCAATGGAGCAGCTCGGTTTTTAAGAAGAAAAACCACAGCCCCAAGAATCTAAATCTCTGAACTTAGGGCCTCCTGATTGAAATGAGAGTTGATTGTGGAACTGGGAATGTGGACGCCCTTCTCTGTGCTCTGGAGGTTTCCCCACTGAGGCTGATCAAAGCCCCAGGAAATGGCCTGTGATGGGCTTGTGATGGGGATCGCAGTGCATCCTGGCCCTGCTCAGAAGCAGTGGGGAGAGGGCAACATTCTACACATGGCCTTGTTCTCTGGGTTAGGAGTGATGCGTGGTCTTCTTGGAGAGGTTTCCTGAAGCAGAAGTCGGCTCCTTGCATCAGGACCACTCCCTGAGCTCCTTGTACATCAGGACCACTCCCTGAGCTCCTTGTGCATCAGGACCACTCCCTGAGCTCCTTGCATCAGGACCTCTCCCTGAGCTCCTTGCATCAGAACCACTCCCTGAGCTCTGCATCAGGACCACTCCCTGAGCTCCTTGTGCATCAGGACTACTCCCTGAGCTCCTTGCATCAGGACCACTCCCTGAGCTCTGCATCAGGACCACTCCCTGAGCTCCTTGCATCAGGACTGCTCCCTGAGCTCCTTGTGCATCAGGACTACTCCCTGAGCTCCTTGTGCATCAGGACCACTCCCTGAGCTCCTTGCATCAGGACCACTCCCTGAGCTCTGCATCAGGACCACTCCCTGAGCTCCTTGCATCAGGACTGCTCCCTGAGCTCCTTGTGCATCAGGACTACTCCCTGAGCTCCTTGTGCATCAGGACCACTCCCTGAGCTCCTTGCATCAGGACTGCTCCCTGAGCTCCTTGTGCATCAGGACTACTCCCTGAGCTCCTTGTGCATCAGGACCCCTCCCTGAGCTCCTTGCATCAGGACCTCTCCCTGAGCTATGCATCAGGACCACTCCCTTGGGTTAGGGTTAGGGTTGGGAAATGTCAGAACACAGAAACAGGAAGCTTCCAAAGTGAACGCAGCATGCTGCTGACTCGCCCTTGGCTGGCACAGCCCCCCACCCCCACCCCTGCCTGCATGGAGCACCAGCCTGAGCACTGGGAACAGAGGGCACCACAGCAGACTCCAGCCCACTGCACCCCACGGCAGAAGACCCAGAATCAAGATACTCCAATTCTTTTTAAAGACATGTTTATATTTTATTTTTCAAGATAGCTTGTTTTTGTTTTACCTTCTTATTTTTGCAGTGAAGTAAGATAAATTTTCTCTTTTCTCAGCATTGCTTCTCTTCTCTTTTTCCCTTTCCTTAGCCCCCGCCTTTACTACCTTTGCCATTGTTAACTTCTGGCTTCACGGTTTATTCTGTGGCATTTTTTGCTCCTTTTTTTCTTTCCTAAGATTTACTTTTTATTCTTGCGAATTATGTGTCCGTGTGTGGGTATGCGCGCATGCACGCAGGTGTCTGCAGAGACCAGTAGAGGTTGTGGGTTCCCTGGAGCTGTGGGTTCTGGGAGCCGAACTCAGGTTCTCTACGAGAGCAGAACTCACTCCGTACTGCTGAGCACCACCCCAGGCCTTCGTTTCTGTGCTTGTCGCTGGCACAGCAGCCATCTTGAAGATTTTGATTTTTACTGCATCTGTATGTCTGGTTTGTCTTGGGGTTGTTGGTATGACCATTCACCGTCTCTCCTCTGAATTGTACTGGAGACTCAGCTGTCACAAGAAGGATGGCTACTAAGAAAGCAACAGAACCAGCACCACATAAGACCCTCCGTCTGAGAAGCTCGGTCCTACCCATCTCCATGCTGGAGAAACACAGAACCCAGCAACAGCGGAGCCTGAGGAGCTGGGTGGCTCAGCAGTTCTCTCGGATGCTGAAGGTCTGGGAGCTCCCTGGAGAGTTGCAGATGCTGCGGGAGCTGGTGTCGGTGGTCGATGCCAGCAGCTGCAGATGTGCTGGGCGGGGGGGCTTGCACGTGTGATCCAGCTTCTTCTGTCGAGAGCCATATCAGAGGGCTTGCAGCCAGCTTTGGGGCTTGAGGAGTACAGCCCACCGTCTCTGGGGGATCGTCTCCTGAATAACCCCTTCTGCTGAACAGTGGTGACTTTCTAAGAAGGCCATGCCACTCAGCTGAATTGATGGTTCAATTGAAACTCCAGGAAGAATAACTAAGAAACACGCACCGTCAGAGAGACTGGGTCAGTGTGTTCTGCCAGCTGCTGTGGAGAAAGTTTCCTGGGGAAAGCCAAACGTATTCTTGGCTGCTGAGGACTTGATGGGTCAGGAAGCAGATACAAAGGATGATAATGGACGACAGGTGAGTTCTAGCACCCTCCGTTAAGTGTGATGAAATTTGATTTTCCTGTTTTACAACTATTTTTGGAATTTGCTGATGCTCCCTGAGAACGTAAAGACAACGGGACAGATAGATTTTCTTCTCTATGTGATAAAGAAAAAGTAAAAATTCTCTTACTTGCGATCCTTTGATTAACTTTAATAGAAAAATAGTAGGGTGATTAATTACTGTTTGGTTACCGTTAACTACAGCCTAACAAGGAAATTGGCCAAGAGAAAAGACTTGGTTTACAGAACATATGAGAGATTTTGTTACGTGAGGCTCTTTTTCACGGTAACCTGCTCAAGAGCTTTGTTCAAAGGGTAGATAAGATGAATGTGCGTTGGAGCTGTGCGGGATGCACAAGGTTGAATGAATGCACAAGAGTCCGCAAGGTTGAACCACGAGGCTTCATCCACGAGATAGTTTGCAAGATGTACGGGTAAGGTGTATGTGTGTTAAAGTTTGCAAGATGGTGATGTGAATGAGAGGGGTGTGTGTGTGTGTGTGTTGTGTGTGTTGAAGCTTTGCTTCATCCACGAGATGTATGAATGTGTGAATGAGTGTGTGATTATGGGAAACTGTATACAGAGGAAAAAGCTTGAATTGTATAGAGGAACCAAAGGAGAAGGAAAACGTCTGAATAAAGAGGAAAGTCTGGTGCCATCTAGGAAAAAAAAGCCTGAATAAAAAGAAAAGTCTGCTGCCATCTGTAATCAGTACGAATAAAGAGAGCCGAGATCTTCATTCAAGAAAAGCGTGTGCTTGAGTGATTATTTTTGCCAACTCTACGCCCACCTCCTCAAAGCCCTGACCTGGCGGGCCCCCTATTCTTCCCGTCTCCAACTTCCTTCCACTCAGTCTGCCAGCCTGTTGGACGGTGTTGCCCGCTCTTGGGATGCGTCTCCCTCATTCCCCGGTCACCATCCCGGGTGCCAATTCTCTATGGGATTGCACGTCTGCGTCCAGTCAAGTTGACGCCTGCGGTGGTTTGCATGAGACATCCTCCAGACACCGGAACCCGTGGTCCTCTGTCGGTGGCCCCGTCTGGGGAGGATTAGGAGGCGTGGCCTTGGTGGAGGAAGTGTGTCGCTGGGGGGCGGGCTTCAGGAGAAAAAAGCCTCGCCCACTGCTAGCCCGCAGTTCTCTCTGCTTCACGCTTGCGCTTCAGGACGTGAGCCCTCAGCTGCCTTCCTGCTCCTGTGCCATGCCCACCCCTTGTCATGTTTACGCTCCTCCAACACGGGCTCTCATCCCTCTGGAACCATAAGCCCGATAAACTCTTTCTTCTGTAAGTCGCCGTGGTCAATAGAAAGGTAAGACAGTCACAGAGACCCAACATCGTACCCTGAAATAAAGCTGGAAGAGACGTCTGCTCCTACGGGCGTGCAAATTGCCACACAGGAACACGGAGAACGTGCAAAAGCAAAGCAGAGTGCTTCCTCATAGCCTTCCAACCCACTGTCAGGTTGAGCAGAGGTGATTCCCACACGTTGGGACCGCACAGACAAGTGGACTCACCCATTCACATTCCTCACCCCTGCATGAAGCCGACACCCCCTCCCCGAGCTGGGAGACCTCAGATACCCTCTCCTCCCTCAGCACACAGCCCTGGTGTCTGGCCCTGGCTTACAGGTGCAGAGACGATTCCACTAAGAAGAGGAACAAGAAAATGACCTTCGAGGTAGCTCTCAGGCCCACCTCCTCAGCATGCTTAGAGACCCAGGGCCTGCAGGACATGCAGCCTGCACCAGCAGAGTCGGTGAAACGCAAGTAGCCTGTTGCTTGTTGCTCAGGGCTCAGCTATCTGCTTCCTTTTGCCTCTCTCTCTCTCTCTCTCTCTCACACACACACACACACACACACAAACACACACACACTCACACTCACACACACACTCACACTCACACACAGGCACACTAGAGGGCAGGAGCCACCGACCCCAGAGCTGAGCTGCAGGCAGGCCTGTGAAATCATAGGATAGGGTGGGAGATGTGGACCAAGAGGAAGTGAAAGCCAGAGCCGGTTTTTTCCCTCTCAGCCAATGAACTTCCACAGACGCGCCCTGCTCCAGTGGCTCCGAGAGCAAGGGTACCAGCGGCCTCTGCCTTCCCTTTGCATCCCATCCTCCACCAGCTTCCTCTGCCAGGAGCAGATAGATCTCCCTGTGCTCCCTCCCCAGCCTGGATCCTGCTCTTTCTAGGCACAGGCTCACACTGGCCTCCCCCTTGTCAGACTGCACTTCCCACCCACAGTCCCTGGCTCCCTCTCCTCCCCCCAGGCTCTCCATCAGCAGGCTCTCCAGACCAACAGTCAGCCAATGGCAGCACAGGCTCTGGCATCCAGGACTTGGCTCCACACTGACAAAGGAGGAGCCGCCATGAGCCTGTGATGACCACGTGGGAGACATGGTGACTTGGCTAGAATGAGGATCTAGGAAGCCCTGGGGAGCCAGGGCTGTTAGACTAGGCTGAATGGTAAGGACAGAAGAGGGCATGGAAGTGCTTCAGCCTCCAGGATTGTGGGCCTCCTGGTATTTGTATGTTTGCTTGGATGCACATGTATGCATGGGTGTATGTGCACATGTATGCATGGGTGTATATGCGCATGTATGTATGGTGTATGTGCACATGTATGCATGGGTGTATTTGCACATGTATGCCTGGTGTATGTGCACATGCATGCATGGTGTATGTGCATATGTATGCATGGGTGTTTGTGCACATGTATGTATGGGTGTTTGTGCACATTATGTATGGGTGTATGTGTTCATGTATGCATGTATGTGCACATGTATGTATGAGTGTATGTGTACATATATGTATGGTGCATGTGCACATGTATGCATGGGTGTATGTGCACATGTATGCCTGGTGTATGTGCACATGCATGCATGGTGTATGTGCACATGTATGCATGGGTGTATGTGCACATGTATGTATGGGTGTATGTGCACATATATGCATGGGTGTTTGTGCACATGTATGCATGGGTGTATGTGTACATGTATTCATGGTGTATGTGCACATGTATGCATGGGTGTATGTGTACATGTATTCATGGGTGTATGTGTACATGTATGCATGGGTGTATGTGTACATGTATGTATGGTGTATGTGCACATGTATGCATGGGTATATGTGTACATGTATTCATGGTGTATGTGCACATGTATGCATGGGTGTTTGTGCACATGTATGCATGGGTGTATGTGTACATGTATTCATGGTGTATGTGCACATGTATGCATGGGTGTATGTGTACATGTATTCATGGGTGTATGTGTACATGTGTGCATGGGTGTATGTGTACATGTATGTATGGTGTATGTGCACATGTATCATGGGTGTTCTTCAGGTACTGCCTGCCTGTTTTCTCACTAGGTAGGTGAGGCTGGCTGACCACGAGCCCCAGAGATCCTCCTGCCTCTGCTTGCCAGCATGACACCAGAACCAGCCCTCCCCACCTTTTTTATTGTTTTACATGGGTGTTGGGATCAAACACACATCCTCATGCTTACACGGAAAAGCACCTTACTGACTTACATCTCCCCAAACCCACATCAGATGGTTGTTAGAGTGATGGAACCTGACTAACTCACTCCTGAGATTGGGGGGATTTCTCTGATAGCCTGAGGTACTGCATCCCTGGTACTGAGAGTTGTAATGATGATCCAGGAGGCAGCCAGGGAAGCGACATGAGAACGCTCAGCAGGGCGGAGGGGGAATCACAGCAGAGCAGAGGAAGTCTGTGCACGGTGTAAAAACTGGCTCATAGAACTGGGAACCAAACTTCCGGCTGGAATGACTCAGCTTTTCTGAATCTCAATCCCCAGCCTGGCCACTCACACATAAGTGTCTCACCCTGAAGGTGCGCCAGGTACCACCCCCAAGTAAGCTGGGGCTCCCCAATACCGAAGGGCACCCAGCAGCCCTGAGCTGGCAGACTCACACGCGGCATGGAGATGCATGCTTCCGAGCGCAGTCACGGCAGCCGCGTGCCCTCTCTGCAGAAGGGGCTTCTTGATAAAGACGAGACATTGAGAACTCTCCAGGGCACACTGTGTCTTTTTCCAAAGGGAGAAAGAACCAGCTCTCCCGGTCGCCACGGGTCCCAGGAGACAGGGAACAAAGACATCCTCCATTGTGGCGCTGCCTGCTTGGCAAGGGACCTGCAGCCCGGGCCGCCTGTGCCAGCGGCCATGGCGGCAGCAGCATGTGACACCTGCAATGCTGTTCTCAACGCGCAGCAGGGCCAGCTTCTGACGTGCAAATTCTTACAGCCAGCACCGAGAGCCTGGGACCGATATGGCAGGCTACATGCAGATCAGTGGCCTTTCCCGAGTTGTATTTTTCGAAGGGGAAACTGCGACTAGAACCCCATGGACCTGGGCCTGGTGTAAGTCTGCATTTGCGATTTTTGTCTTTGTGACGACTGTCTATTGTCACCCAACAGAGAAGGGAACGGCGTGCATGTGGTCATCTATCCAGAGCCATGGGGCTACGAGGGGCAGGCCTGGCTCTGTCATCCAATCCCACGTGCGCGCTCCCAGCCGCAGCCTCTCCGCCTGGAGCAGTGGCAGAGCCGCCCGCGGATCACCGTCTCCACGCGGAGGGGCCACGACAGAACACGGCGTGGGGGACCTCGGTTCGACTGCATGCTTACCCTGTCCTTGCTGGGCCCCAGTGAGCACACAGGGACTTGGAAGACAACGCGTCTGAGGGCGGTCTCCACTTCAATGCAGCCTGAGCGTTATTTATATGGTGGGCAGGGGAGGACTCCTTGACCCCGAGAACGGGACCCGCTGGTCGGGGCAAGGGCACTGGGCCCCGCCTCGTCTGCACGTGTGGAGTTTGAGCCTCCGTGTGCGTCCAGCTACAGGGCAGACAAAGCATCAGCCGCCTTTCTATGCTTCTGTGAAGCAGACAGTATTTAATATTTAGTAATTCAATAATCTGGCTGGGTTTAGGCCAGGACCAAGCAGCGGCCGAACGCCTGACGTCCTCATCCCCTGGGAAGACACAGGATTCCAAAGCCAGCTTTGACACACTCTGAGCCCTTAGGACAGTCCCACAGCGTGGGTGCTGAGAACTGATCTAGCCCCCTTGGAAAAGCAGGATCCGCTCTTAAACACCGAGCCTGCACTCCAGCCCCGTATTCTGTATGGATGTCCTTGTTTGCAGGGTGTATTTCATCTGTCCGGGTCGAGTATAAGAGGGAACTTTACACAGTACAATTGGTGCTGTTTTAATTTTTTCTTCATTACGTTTAATTATGTGCTGTGTGTGCACATGTGCCGTGGTGCACATGTGAGGTCAGAGGGCAGCTTTCAAGTGTCTGTCCTCTCATTCCACACGTGGGACCTGGAGAACTCGGGTCATCAGGTGGGGGAACACCTTCACCCATGGAGCCGCCTCCCTTTTTTATATTTGAGGAAACTGAGCCCGAAGGCTTTCATCCAAACTGGACACGCGTGACTGCCAACTGCTGTGGTCTGAAAGGAAAGCATCGCCCATGGGCTCACGTGCTGGAACGTGGTTCTCAGCTGGCGAGCTGTTAGGAGCTGTGCAACCTTGAGGGAATGGGGTCTAGCTCACTGACCCAGGCCAGCAGGGTGGGCTTTGAGAGATACGGGTTTTTTTTTTTTTGTTTTATATTTTGGTTCCAGTCTAACTCCTGTTTCCTGAATGTCTCCACGATATGATCAGCGCCTTACACTCCCACTGCCACAAACTAACCCTCCTTGGCCATCTTGCCTTCTGCACCACGATGACGGGACCCTCCGAACTGCGAGCCAACATAAGCCTTGCTTCCCTGACGTTGCTTCAGAAGATTTTCATTACGGCGGCAAGGAAACAGATTAATACAAGAATCGACAGGTGCTGGGTAGACCCTGAACCACTGACTCTGGGGACAAACACGGCCCTCTTGTGAGGTCTAACCTGTTACCCCGCATATCTCCCACAGCCTGGCCTGTGTGGAGCCTGCGTGGTGATCAGTCTGCTTTGCTCAGGGTTACCCTACCGATTTCTAGGAGAGTTTGGACTCAAATGCAGCGTGGCCCCAAATCTTGCCCTAATGTTCTTCCCCCAAGGGCTCATAGGTGCTGGATTTAGTTTTATGATACATCTTTTTGCACAGTGACCTTACAGTATCTCTGAGACGCCGCTCGGGGCAGAGGCAAAGTCTCTGTTGCCGACTATGGCGAAGGGAGGAAAGCCTGCACTGAAGGGTCTTTGTTTACTCGGTGGGGCCCGAGGACAGACCTGAGGCCCGGGTCTGGCCGCCCTCCTTCCCCCCCCCCTCCAGCCCAAGACTCCTCTTGCTGTCTTCTCCCGCCACCTCCCCGGCTCCACTGCGTTGTCAACAAGACTGAGCGTATTAAGCAAGTGTGAACAGGTCTCCCCACTTCTATTTATCTAAGCCATATGCACCTGCCAATCAGAACCCCTAAGCAGCATCCAGCCCCTGGGGGAAGCCGAGACAGGGGAGCTGAGACTTATTCAGGGAGGCCCCCTCAACATCAAGAAATCCTGCCTCCCTACAGGCACTGTTGGAGGTGCCAAAGAGCTGGCACCTCGGGGTGGGGGAGGGGTGGGGACACAGGAGACTAGAGACATGTCCTAACCGTCTGTGTGGTGTGAGATGTACAAGACAGGGAGAGGGAGAGGGGGCCAAGCTGAAGAGTAACTCGGCCACCAGGGCAGACCTGCAAAGGATTCCAATTCTAAGTTTTAAGGATCCTAAGCTGGTAGCCTTGGGACCAGCAAACCTGCTCAGCCTGGAACCTGCATGACAGTGAGCCAGCCTGGGACCTGCATGCTGTGCAGGGGTCTGTGTCAGGTAGACAGATGTGAAGACTTGTACACTCATGGTGTGCTCGCGGCTTGCTCTGGGAGGAATGTCCCGACTGGAGATGGATGCATGCATGAAACACAGGCTGGACTCGACTGGACATCAACTCAGAGTGGGCCTAAGCATAAAAAATACAAGGAAAGATAAAAACCAGCATGGAAAATAGAGTTCATTCCTCATGCTGATCCTGGACTGCCAGAGGCCATCGTTTATTGAGAAAGATCAGGGAGGCTTGGGATGCTCAAACAGCCAGGGTGCTGTGATTGATTAGTGATGTCTGCTGTGGTCAGCACGTGGAAAGTGGCTGCAGGACACTCATGACTTGGTTTCAATTCTTGTCTAGGAGAGAAGCAGAAGTCTTAGCAGAGCTGTGGCACTGATGATCAGAGCTGAGTGATGAGGAGAAGCAGGACATGAGGTCAGAGCATGAGGGCGTAGAATGTGCCTAAAAGAGTGAAAGATCACGGGAAATGAGCCAAAACACAGGTCCTGCTGTGAGTCACAGGCCAGGTGCCCAAGACCTGATTCTCCATGGTGGGACCTCTTGTCTGGACTCATATCCCATGCCCTTTACTCCCCATCCCCGTGCACACACATTGTTGTGATCACAAAATTCAACGGCTAGTCAGTCTGGGCTCAGAACCTTGACCTTGGGTTAGCTATTTTTACTCCAGCTTCTGCATTTACAAAAGGTGGGCCATGAAACCATGAGGAATTAAGAGGGCGCACACAGGAGCTAGGGTGTGGCTCAGTTGGTAGAGGGCTTGCCTAGAACACGGGAAGCCCTGGGTCCCATCCTTGGCACCATGAGAACTGGGTATGGTGGTTCGCACCTGTAAAATCCCAGCCCTCGGGAGGCAGAGGCAGGAGGATGAGAAAGTCAGGTCATCTTCAGGTGCATATTGACTTTGAGGTCACCACGTGATCTCAGCTGCACTAGTTCTAGTCTCAAAAGAGTGGGGGTTGGGGGGTCAGTCCACACAATGCCTGGCACAAGGGTGCCCATTATAACAGTGTCACAAGTAACAGTAGGTCATCACAGCCTCTGTTGGAGTATGGGCACGCAGGATGCGACAGACTCAGCGTTGTGTCACCCTAAGCCTGTGCGTTAAGCCTGGAGTCCAATGTGGAGGTGTTAGGAGGTGGGGCCTCTGGGAGATGACAAGGGCGGGGCCTGAGAGTGAGACCCCAGACTCCATAGGATACCAAGAAATCTCAGTTCTTCTCTCTCCCACCAGAGGTTAAGGAAAGGCAGCCAACTTCCTCTGAGGATGAAGCCGCTTGCTCCCTGAGCTGGGGCACCAGGCTCTAGGACTGTGAAAGATCTATTTGCCGATTCAACCTCTGTCTGTGGCGTTTGTGTTATGGCAGGCTAAGAGAAATGATCTGTATTAACCTGTGGGTCGTGACCCTCTCGGGGGTCAAACAACCCCTTCACAGGGGTGGCCTAAGACCATCTGCGTATCAGATATTTGCATTACTATTTATAACAGTAGCAAAATTACAGTTATGAAGTAGCAACGAAAATCATTTTATGGTTGGGGGGTCACCGCAACGCAAGGAGCTGCGTTACAGGGACACAGCATTAGGAAGGCTGAGAACCACTGATCTATAAGCACAGGCCCCAGCCACATCCAGCTCAGGTTAGACTCCGTGGGTCTGTGGGACCCCCGCCCCAGATGTTGCTATTCTGCTTCTGAAGGCTTAGGGTGTTCGTGTATGTGCACACATGTGTGAGCAAGTGCGTGTGGAGGCCGAGGCTGATCTCTTCCTCATCCTGCCCACCTACACACAGAGGCAGAGGCTCTCACCGAACTCATTCCTTACCGTTTCTACCACCCCTGCCTGGCTTTTAAGTGGGTTCTGGGGTTCCGAGCTCTGGTCTTCACACTTGTACAGCGAGCCCCGTATCCAGCTCTCCCAGAGGGCTTTATTGGAGTAGACAGCAAACAGTCATTACGACCCCTGAGTGTCTGCTTGGCCTGCAGGCCAGGGCTGCTACAGAGGCATCAGGATGGCTGCCCAGAAGGGCAGAGGCCGCCCAGGGTGGACACAGTGCTGCCCGGCATGGGCGGGGCCTTGAGTTCACGGAGAGAATAGGTTACTCCAAGAGATGAACACAACAGAATCTAGTTTAGGAAGAGAGAGGTATGTGTACTGTTAATTGTTCTCAACAAATTTACCAGAAACTTATTAACGGGCGGCACGGCCTCGTCAGCAACCAGGGCTGAAACAACGAGGTTTTCACAGAGAAAGCAAGGATTCCCGTCCTCCTGCCTATAACCAGCTCTAGCTTGGCATAGGCCAAGGAGCTAAGTGTGGCTGAAGCTACTAAACACGCAGAAGAAAGTGTCAGGGACGGAAGGTGGAGAGCCCTTGTCTACATGGAACAAAACACAAAGTTTAGAACTGCCTGGGAAGCGGAGAAACTCATTTCTTCTCATTGAAAGCTTTGCTCTCTAAACTTAGTGTTAGGGCCAGCAAGGTAATGGTGAGTGCTTTGCTGTCAAGTCTGACGACTCGTGTTTGATTTTGGGAACCCACATGGTGGAAGGAGAGAACTGACTTCCACAAGCTGTCCTCGGACCTCCACAAGTGCACCAGGACATGTGGGCATGTGCATGCATTTGGCTGCACACAGCACACACACACAACACATGCATAACATACATACACACACACAACATGTACACACACACACAACATATACACACACATAACACACATACACACACATAACACACATACACATACACACCACACACACAACACACCCACACAAAATACTCGCATACACACACACAAAACACACATACACACACAACATACACAATACACATAACATACACAACACACACATATGCACACAACACACACACACAAGACACACACAGCACACACACAACACACACACGCAATAAAATAAATAAAAATTTTCAACCATTTCTGTATTAATAAGATGAAAAGCCAAACTGTCTGTATCGCTAGTCAAGAAGAGTGCAGTCCGCCCACCATGCTTGAGTCACCGGCTGTTCTGAATCCACTAACTAGAGCTGTGGCAACGCGGAAACCAGGGAGACCGTCCCTCCATAAGAGGAGCGATGTTTATCAGGGATCTGACAGATGCTCTGTGTGAGTCCAGGAGAGCTGGCAGTCGCCCCCACCTGCAATTAGCCTCTGCTCCGTCCTCCCAGGGAGGCCGGGAGGCCCCTCAGACTTCAGGCTGTGCTGTCACACAGATGTCATGCACACTTACACATCCCCCAGGAGGGCAGCAGCCTGGTGGCCACAGGAGCAGCTGGACCTCAGCAGTTGGACCCTGGTCTTCTTCTGGAACACTGGTCACTGCTGAAACCCAGAGACCCTCAGCTCAGGGGCCTGTGGGTGACCCGGCGTCTCCTAGGACCAGGGAGACAAGGGGGAGCTCGCTGGGGTTAGAGAGGGACCTTGTGCCCTCGTTGAGACTGCTTTGCACGATTGTGACTTACTCTTCCTCTGCAGTGACAGCAGCAAGCATGTGGAGAGTCCCCAGGAGGGAACACAACTCTAAGAGCAGGTGTGACCCCAGTAGGCGATGCCCGAGCACGGAGGCAAATGTGCACACAGATGCAGAAGGCCGGAGAGCAGAGGCGACGGCTGTCGTCAGTCAGTTCGGGGAACAGAGGTTTGCAGCGGGGTGTGGAGAATGGAGCGGCCCCGCCTTGTTAATGACAGCAGCCTTCACTCCCCAAGCAGCTTGAGAGAGCTCGATTGCTCTTTAATTATCTGGAATTAGAGAGTGCAGCCTGCACCCCCCTAGTGTTAGGGCGGAGGAAGTCAGGGCGTCCGTTAATTACCTGGTCCGTGTGAAGAGTGTCACACACCATTTTTCCAGAGCCAAAGGTTGTTTTTTTGTTTGTTTTCCCTCTCAATAACGATGCAGGGTGAGAGACGAGAGTACCAGTGCCAGGTTCTGCCAAGGTGAAGGAACACTGAGGGTTCTTCCTGGGATTCCTGGGCGGTGCCCGGCGGGCTGGGGCTCCCAGGCAGCTGAGAGTCGATGGTTTGACCAAAGGTCCTTTTTCTTCTGCTTGAGTCTCCATGATCATTAAAAGCAAAACGGTGCCAGGGCAATGGCTCAATTGGGAAGGATTTGCCCGGAGTTGACCCCCACAGCACTCACAGGGAAAGCTGGGTACAGCAGCCTGCAAACCCACAGCGAGGTGAGGGCAGGTGGACGGTGACCCGAGGGCCCTGAGCTCGCTGGCCGGCCAGGGAAACTCGTGAGCTCCAGGTTCAGCTACAGACTCGGTCTCAAAAAAATCAACAGAGAACAACTGAGGGAGACATTTGTTCTTGACCTCTGACCTTCACACACGGGCACACGTGTGCACACAAGCCCACACAACATACATGCAAAAACAAATACATTATAAAGCGGAACATGAAATGTGTTTAACTGCAGCATGAAGGATCTAGGTCAGACGAGAAGAAGTGCGGTAAAGGGAGAATTGTAAGCATGTTCCAGGTAAGGCGCTTCCCATCCCGGCTGCAGAGAAACTGATTTTGTGGGAATCTCTATCTCCGAGACGGTGGCGTGAAGACCAAATGCTTCCTCACCAGTCGCTTCAGAGACACCCAGGGATGCTGGATGCTGGTGACAGAGAGAAGAGAGGGGCAGAGGCCCGCTGCACCTTCCTTGTCTGTCTTGCTATCTTCCCCGCACCCCGCTGTCTCCCTGACTGGCCTCCAGAAGTCCTTGATGGCATTGGAGCTGAGCTGAGACTGTCCAGAGGCTCAGCAGTGGGTATGGTGTAGAAGGGGGGCAGACCTTGAGCCACCCAGCCAGGATCCTTATGCCCTGCGAGGTACTGTGCCCTGGTGCTCATTCAGAGGCGAAGCCTGCCTGCTCTCCTCTCTCTCTCTCTGTCTCTGTCTCTCTCTCTCTCTCTCCCTCTGTTTGTGTGTGTGTGCAGTGGGTGGGGGTGAGATGAGAAGACCCCCCCCTTCACTTCTCCATTATCACAATCACCCCAAGGGTGGGTCTCCTCTTCTACCGCATTTTATAGACGAAGAGGAGACTGAGGCCAAAGGCCAGGCTTGGAACAGGAGATGGAACCAGTCCTGGTAACTTGATTCTGACCTGGTGTCACCTACAAGCAGTAGTGGGATCCCCTGGTGCCCCTGTGCGGGTCCTGCCAGGCACCCCCAGGCCATCTCGGGGCTCACTAATCTCAGAGTCTCTCAGTGGCACCCCGCCACTGTGCCCAGAGACAGCGGGTAGCTGCCCTGGCTCCCACTCCCTGCAGAGTACACTCCGCACAGCCTCACCTCCTCAGGCTCAGTCCCTGCTTCTATGTCTCCTCCATTTCTTGCACCCGGGCTGCTTTGAGGGAGAGAGAAGCTTCCCCGGAGACAGACTGTGATGATTATCCACAGGGGAGCCCCTCTGTTCTACCTGGGTGTCCCCACAGGTGCCCAGAGGGAACGAAAGATCCTGCTGCCTCTCCTTCCCAGCCCAGAGCTGAAGCTCTGCGAGCCCCTGCTGACTGGCGGTACCAGACTTCTGGTACATCCAGAGAGGGCGCTGCTGGGGGCTGACACCTTTTAGATCTTGTCTTAGGAGGGTTGAGGAGGGTGGACTCTGCAAGGAGAACTGAGTGTCATTACAGGTGACAGCACAGAACTGGTGGGTAGACTGATCCTGGAAACACACCCTCAGCGGCATTGAATGGCCCAGTCAACCTCCCCCTTCCCCCATCCCGTGTCCGCAGGAGGTGCAGGTTGGCTTTGGGACCCCTGGAGCTTCCTTCCTGGGCCTTCCTCACTGCCCCTCCCATCCTCGCCTTCCTGGATCCAGAGGCCCACCTGCCCTGGGGACCCTGCAGCCCTGTTGAAATCCCACTCTGGATACTGAAGACGCCAGTCATCTTTCTCCCGGTTTCTCCCGAAACCGCTCCAAGGCTCCCTCTTCCCGCTGGAGGGGTAATACGGGGCCGCAAGGAGGAAAGGCGAGGGAGGCAGGGGGAGGGGAAGGAGGGAGGAGAGGAGAGCCTCTGTGTGTGTGTGTGTGTGTGTGTGTGTGTGATCCCTGCTCCTTCCCCTTCAGGAATGTGCTTGTCCCTCCTCCCCGCCACGGTTCCCCACGCCACATCTCCTGGAATAGAAAACAACCCTCCCGAGGCACCTAGACCCCTCCCGGCGGTTTAGGGCCATTATATTAAATGATGATAATCACAAGTGTCTCTCTGTCCCGTCTGCCGCGGCTGCCTGTTCACTTTCAAGCTCTCGAGCCCAAGGTCAGGCCCCTCTGCTTGCTTAGATAAATCCTGCACGGCGCAGACGCTCGCAAATCTCCGTAGGTCCTTTGTTGTGTTCTTTGTTTGAAATGCGCCCGCCTCGGTGCCAGCTGTCCACCTCTGCATATTAAATTGCGGCCACAGCTTCCGTCGCGGCTGAGGGGAGGGAGCAGAGAAGGGAGGGGGAGGGACGGGCAGGGGCTGGGAGGGGGAGAAGAGAAAGGGAAGAGAAGGAAGCTGGTGACAGAACCCTCACCCACCGATGTCCCTCACCCCCAGGTCAGCCAACCTGGGCATCCCCACGGCAGCAGGACCTCTCTTCCGTTCTGAGCCGCCTGCCCAGTCCCAGTCTTCGAATCATTTGGAACATTTATTCTTTAATAATTCAATGAAATCAAAGGATTCCTGCGTATCCCTCCAGCAGGGAAGCGTGGTGAACCGGATGGTGAAGAGTTCTAGAAGGGGTTGCACCAAGGCGGTCCGAGAACAGGGCGTGGCCGGGGCGCCCCTCTGCTACCCTCAGTCCCTGCTCGGGGCACACACATAAGCCGCCATCAGCCGCAGGATAGTTGTCCTGCCCTAGGGCTCCAGCTGAAGCTCCTTCTCCAGTGAGTCCAACAGTGTGTTCTCAGATCCATGCCAGTTTGGACTAACACCGTAGCCCTCGTTTGGAAAGGGGTCTCTGGACACCGATGGAGTTGAAGTCAACCTGGATTTGAGGAACGGCTGAATCTGGCGAGCATCCCTACAAGGGCAGGAAAAGGGGGCCATTGGCTCTGTGGAAAAAGTGCTTGCTGCTACACCAGCGTGGGGACCTGAGTTTGTACCCCAAAGCCACATAAAAAGCTAGGTGTGGTAGCCCAAGCCCTGCCCAGTGCCAGGGTGGGGTGGGGACAGGCAGACCCAGGGGGCTCGCTGGCAGCCAGTCTAGCCCTAGCCCGAGCCGTGAGCTTCGAGTTCAATGAGAGACTCTGTCTCAAAAAATAAGGTGGAGAGTGACTTAGGAAGACATCCAGTGTGGACGGACCTCTGACTTCCACACTGGAGCCATGTACACACACACACACACACACACACATACCTACAGACACACACACAGACACACACAACACGCATACACACGCATACCTACAGATACACACACAGACACACATACATACACACATACCTACAGACACACACACAGACACACACAACACGCATACACACGCATACCTACAGATACACACACAGACACACATACATACACACATACACAACACAGACACACATACACAACACACATACACACACACAGATGAGCACACACATGAACACACACCACACACACAGGACACACATACAGGTGAACACACACCACACACGTACACATACACACATATACAACACACACACACAGATGAGCACACACATGAACACACACCACACACGTACACACACACACACACACACACACACACACACGAAAGAAAGAAAGGAAAACAGACAGACACCAGACAAAGGCAGAGAAGAAGACACTCAAACCCGCAGGGACAGGAATTCACACGGGACAGGGACAGAGAAGGAAGTGAGGTACCCACAGGTCAAGGATGCTGAGAACCACAGCCTCCAGCAGAAACAGGGAGAAAGGCAGATCTCCCTCCACTCTGACAGAGACTCTGGAGAAGAGATGTGTCCTTCACAGGGCACCTTCCAGTGGGGAGGTGCACCAGGAGGTCTGCCTGTAGGCAATGCCAAGAGGCCTGGGCTTTGCAGATGAAGATCCCCAGGTATGACAGGGCCCAGGCCTGAAGGACCCCAGGACACTGAGCCCCCAGCAGAGAGATGACAGAAGTCCTTGCGTCTTCTCTTCCCTCCATCCTTGGTGGAGGCCTGGGGGCAGGAAGAAAAGACTTTCCTTCCTCCCCCCACATGGACCTCTGGATCACTGGAGACAGAGTGACAGCTCACTGTGGCTGCAGCCTGGCCTTCAGTGCCACCCATCCAGTTGTTAGTCACACAGCCTCAAGGCTTGGCTTCGAGCTAACGGGTCTACAAGTTCTGTGTACCCAGGCAGGCCCTCCAGGACCCAGTGGGCTGCTCTCATGCGGGCACAAAGCCTGCTGCCCTGTGGAGTCAGTGGCTTGTTTTGAACCACAAGGAGAGTTCAGAGAGGAGAGTCCAAGTGCTGGTGGGCAGCCCTGGAACCCATCTGGCCTTCTGTGACTGGCCTCTAGCTTCTGCCTGCATGGCTGCCTTTCCTGGCCACTTCCTCTGCCTCCCTCCTTTAGGATGAATTCCTTTTCTACCTGGAAGCATAGAGAGAGATGGTCAGGGAGAGGGTGCCCTACAGGCTCAGGGAGGTCTGAGCAGTAATTCCTGACTTAGAGATTCACCAGGGGAGCAAAGACAAGACCCCCCCCCCATCATTTACTTCTGAATACTCGGAATCCCAGCTCATTGTAGTGTCTCTACAGACATGGACCAAACCCACTGACCCCGTCTCCCCCTCCTGCCCTGATGTGAAAGGGTTTGTGGATTCATATATATATATATATATATATATATAACTTTATATTAATAAAGTTATATTTATATAACTTTATTATTAATAAATTGTCTATATATTTATTAATATTATTATTACAATTATTAATTCATACAATGTATCTCAATAACACCCTGTTCCTATTTCTCCTTGCTCCACCCTCCCACTCCTGTGTTCTCAAAAAAAAAAAAAAGAAGAAAAGGAATTTGAGTCAAGCCTGCACGGCGGGAACACGGATGACAGGCATGGCGTTGGGAGGCAGCAGGCTGCTCTGACCGTGTACTAGCCCGAGATGACGCGTGACAGAGTTCAGCCTGAAGTTGGGCTTCACCATCGAAACCTAGACACTGAGCAGGCTCCCCGGTGTCCTGCAAGCACCGGGACTTCCCACAGACCCTCTGACTTCTGCAGGGACCAGGGTCTCCTGCGGGCAATGGGTCATCCCTCAGGCACCCAGACATCACACAGGCACCCGGTCAGCCAGCAGTCGGCAGGACCTCCCGTAGGCACCCAGATATTCCCCAGGGACTGGATAAACGACAAGCACCCAGACATCCTATAGGCACCAGGGCCCTTCCCATCCCCCACAGGCACCACGACCTCCCCACAGGTATTCCTCAGATGCCCAGGCATCACACAGGTACCCAGCCAACCTGCGGACACCTGAACATCTGACATCACAGGCACCCAGTCTTCCCACAGGCAACTGTGGGCATCTGGTCATCCTGCCAGGACCTGGACATCCCATAGGCAGCAGGGCCACCTGCAGGCACCAGGGCATCCCACAGATGTCCAGACATCCTACAGGTACCCAGATGTTACACAGGCAAAGGTAGAGATTTTAAGTCAGGCTTTGAAACATGACTGAGTTAATTTAACACCAAGAGTGAACCTGAACAAACTGTACATCCGCACACTGTGCAACCAGGATGGGCACTAGCACATGACACTGTAAACAAGAGCAGTAAAAGAGGCTCACAGGCCGCCGGGGCAGGGCTGCCTCATCCGGAACAGGGGTGGGGTGGGTGCATTAACTATCCCGAGCCTGCATCTTGAGGCTGCAGTGACAGAGGCAGCTCCAACAGGAAAGCCTCATCTCCCCTTGGAGAAATCTGGGGAGAGTGAAATAAATGTAGCTCAGAATTCTGCAAGGCCAAATGCTGCTCTGGAGGCTAAGTGGGCCTAGTGATGATTCATATACTCTGAGCCTCGGTTTCCTCATCTGCAAAATGGGAGGATGAGTGCTTGGCCAGAGTCTGGGGAGACCGGGATGGGACACCATGGGGATGCCAGATCTTAAATCAAGGGATGCTCTGCCAGCCAACCAGTAGCACCCTCAGCATTCCATAAGACTCTCATCTTATGATTGCAAAAGCCACTAAGCAGTTCTGAGACTCTAATAGACTCTGAAAATCTAGAGCCTGGCTTCTCCCGGGAGCTTGCTCTGACCGTAACAGATGCACAAGACTATGGCAGCCTACACTGAATTTTCAAAACACCCCCAGCCTTCTCACCTGGGCTCAGGCCCAAATGCAACCATTGTTGCCTACTGTCTGTCCAGACTAGGAACCAGTCAGTCTACACCTTCCCTTGCTTCATTACCGTTTAGTTACTGGAGGAGAAGGATCGACAGGCGAGTGAATAGAGGGATGGGTGGAGGCAGGGATAGATGGGTGGGCGGATAAGCGGACAGACGGATAGAGAGATGAATAGATGGAGGAATAAACAGATGGGTGGATAAATGAAGGAAGTGGACAAATGGATAGAGGGATGGGTGGGCAGAAGATGAACTGATGGAGGGATCAAAAGATGGATAGATGGAGGTAGATAGACAGGTGAGTGAATCAGGTGGGTGGGAAGGCAGAGAGATTGATGGATAAGTGGGTGGAAGGATGGATGGGTGGGTGGATGGGTGGGTAGATGAGTGGGTGGATGAGTGGGTGGATGAGTGGGTGGATGGGTGGATGGGTGGATGGATGGGTGGATGGATGGATGGATGGATGGGTGGGTGGATGGATGGGTGGATGGATGGGTGGATGGATGGGTGGGTGGATGGGTGGGTGGGTGGATGGGTGGGTGGGTGGATGGGTGGAAGGATGGATGGGTGGGTGGATGGGTGGGTGGGTGGATGGGTGGGTGGGTAGATGGGTGGGGATGGATGGGTGGATGGATGGGTGGGTGGATGGGTGGATGGATGGGTGGGTAGATGAGTGGGTGGATGGGTGGATGAATGGGTGGGTGAATGGGTGGGTGGAAGGATGGGTAGATGAATGGGTTGATGGATGGGTGGATGGGTGGGTGGATGGGTGGGTGGATGGGTGGGTGGATGGGTAAGAGTGGATGGATGAATGGGTGGGTGAATGGGTGGGTGAATGGGTGGGTGGATGGGTGGATGGGTAAGAGGGAGGATGGAGGAGGAGGTGGATGGAAGGAGGGTATGTCGATGAGTAGAAGGATGGACTGGGTGTGTGGGTGAGCCTCCATCCTCTGTGCTCACAGCCACCAAGGCCGCATAAACAGCCTCTAGCTTCCAGCAGAGACAAACTTCCTCAAAAAGCAGTTTGTTGTTTCAAAGCAATTGCCTCCTTTCAGGTCAGGTCGCAAGCGTGGAGTAGCTAGGGCTCTGGATTTGTGGTTTGCACAAGGCGCTGCTTCCGCCACACATCTGCATAAAATGCTTCTGTCACTGCAGCTTCACCGGGCCTGAAAACGCAGTGCGGTTCCAACAGCCTTTCTCTGCGCTGAGACAGCGGGCTGCAACACAGCGCGTTGTTGCCGGGTCTCTGCTTCTTCATTAACAGACACGCCAGCGTGCATTGCTGCAGTCGCAGGATTTAAATGGCGGGAAGACACCCCACCACACACACACACATCTCTCGCCCAGGGTGGCTTTCTAGCACCCTCGATCCATCTTCACATCTCCAGGGTGTCAGACCCTCGTTTTCAGTGGGCAATGAAGTCTGGGCTGAGGGTGCAACGTGGCTTTAAGTCTTCAGTGAACACAGAGGGCTGGGGGCTTCTGGAGCCATCTTTGTCTTTCCCACTGAAAACTAGTTTGATTCAAGAGAATGCCTGGGGACGCTGGGGGTCTCAGGAGGGTGGTGACGCTGGGGCTGGAGACACAGGGCCTCCGAGCTGGCTTGGGAGAGCACTTCTCTCAGGGCAACGGCTGCATCCAGTTTGCCATCTGGGAGGTAGGACCCGGTGTGGGGCTGTGCCATCTGGCGGTGTACGCCCTTGGCCCCGAGCTCGTCTCTTTTGCACGGGTGGCTGTGAACACTAAGGTCTCGGGTGAACACGTAAAACACATTTAGCTTCAATCATAATTAAAGGAATACAAGTTAAAGACAGAAAATAGGGTGACCCCCCCTTCATCCAACCAGCAAAAACAGCAAAGTCTTCAACGGAAGAGTGGGAACTGAGCTTGCTTTCTCCAAAGTGCAGACTCTGTAAACAGAGAGTGCATCTTTAGGCCCTGGTTGCCTCAAGCAGAGGCTCAAAGACCAGCGGCCTGGGCCTCCGGAGAAGCTTGGGTAAGACACGGGACAGGGACCGGGTGCAGATCTGCGTGCAAGGGGCTGCAGACTGACTGCGTGCTGCTTGTTCATCGCCTTCCAGGGGAACCCGAGAGCCACTGCTGGAGAGGACTTTGGGCCCATCACACTTCTGACTGCCTCTGGCTGGAGTCTAGGAAGGAAGGCCCACCGAGGGGCCGTGCCATCTGGCAGTGTGAGCCCTTGGGTCTTCCTTTGCTCCGTTGTGGAGGCCCTGCCCCGCCATCTTGTGGAATTCTGTCAGTTCTAATGATCACCAGCTGATTCTGCTGGACAGATTTGTCTTGTCTTCTCTGGTTCATGTGCCTCTTATTTCTGTTTCCTAGGCCTCCACAGCAGAAGTAAAATCCATTCTGCCGTTAGCAGTCTCTCCACAGACGGATGTCTGCAGACACGCGGAGTGAAAAAGTTCTGTTCAGAAATGCCATCGGCGGTGACATCAAGAGGGCAGAGCACCATCAGGTACCGAGAGACCCATGGCTGCCGGTGGAGAGTTGAGCCATGACCTCATGGAGTACTATACAACCAATAAAAAGGGTTGGGAAGATCCCAAGTCGAAGAGCTTACTGTCACTCAAATGCCTGTTTGATATCTTACTTTTTTTTTTTAATACATTTTACTTCTTTATTTCTTTTTTCAGTTCGGGGGGGCATGTCATACTGAGTTGCGGGGGGGTCAGGGGATAAGTGACCTTTCCTTTTACCACATGGTTCTTGGGGCTTGAACTCAGGGAGTCAGGTTAGGCAGCAATTTGCCCGCTGAGCCCTCCCACCAGTGTTTTGAGACAGGGTCTCTCATGGAGCGGGGAGCTAATCAAGTAGCCAGGCCCTGTGTCCTCCCTAGTGCTGCTGGCTTCTACAGCAAGGACATCCCCTCCTCAGCCCCAAACTTTGTTTTTCTGGGTAGAGTTTCATGTCTCCATGTATCCCAAGCTGACCTCAAACTTACTCGATAGCCACAGTGGCATGTGCTACCATGCCTGGCTTTTATGCAGCTCTGGGGATTGAACCCAAGGCCCCATGCGTGCATCATAGAAAAACACTTAACCAAGTAAGCTATGCCACCAGCCTTCTCTGAGATCTTAACAGGATCTCTGTGTACCAATATTCATGCCCTAAGTAAGGGAGAGGATCAGAGGTCAGAGTCTGGCTGGAGGGAGAGTCCATGAGGCTCTTAAATAGACCAGAAGAGATTCAAAGTGCTCATGCAGAGCCCACAGAACTCGGAGTAGATGTGCTGAGGAGGGAGACAGAGTCTCAGTCCCAGCTGTGACCTGGCTTTGCATCTCAGACATCACAGTGACCTGGTATGGGGGGGGGGGGGGGCGGTACTGGAGGTTACCCAGCATGACTTGGATGGAGCCTGAGCTGTAAGTGGGGTGCAAAGACAGCCAGGTGGTGAGAGATTGGAGCGGGGAACGACAGGACAGTGGGTGGAAGGAAGCTTTGCCTGGGCGGAGATGTGGGAGGGGCTCCCATGGGAGCAGGGGACTGGTTCTCAATGAAAAAGGGTGCCAAGCCGGGCACACCAGCCCGGAGGTTCGGAATCTGAGCCGCAGTGATATTTATTACAGTGTGGCCTCTGTCTCCCCAAGAGCACTGTCCAGTGTTGAAATCACAAACTCGAAACCCAGGGGAAGGCTCCTGGGTGGGGGCAAGAAGCAGAGGTGAGGTGTGGGACCGTGGGGCGCCTCAGAAGACGCTGGCATTGGGGACGGCCAGACGCTACCTCGCTTACATCTTTGCCTGAATCTCTCTCTCTCTCTCTCTTCCATCCGCATTTCATATCTCAGTTAAAAAAAATAATGACAAAGGCCGAGGGTTCAAGCAGCCTCCCCCTCCTCAGTAATTACCAAATTAACACATTCTACAGAGGCCCCAGCAGCAGCCGGCGTGATTAATGGGCGAGGGCTATTAGCCGCGGAGCCTGCCCTACCGTTTTTAACCTTAAACAGGCGCAGCTCTCTGGGCGGCCCCTCACCGCCCCACCCCCCCACCCCCGCCCAGCGACTTAATGGAATCCAGGCTAGACTAAATGTGCCTGTCGTGTCCCACCTCGAGGGGCCTCACCCTACAGGTCAGGGAGGCGGCTTCCCTATCTAAGCAAGAGGCCTGGGAAAACGAACCCCGAATTAATTTATTCAGCTAATTCATTACAGGAGCTCCGGCTGAGTGCAGACTCCGCCCAGCCCTGGGCCGCGGCTGAGGGGAAATCCACGGAGGTGGGAAGTGGAGATGCGGCCATCCTGCAGCCAAGGCGGGGTCAGCGTTAGGAAAACCGTGCCGTGGCTAACGGGAAACAGAAGCCAGGCCTCAAGGCTCCTCTGCTGGGTTCCCAGACTGCAGATGGTGCTAGAGGACCCCGGGGTCAAGGTGGGGAACCACTTTGAGTTGAATGCTGCGGAGTGGGGGCGGGGTGGTTCAGCTCCAAGAGGCAATGGGAGAGGGTGATGGCGGTTGGTAGATGACATCTTGAAAGTGGGATTCCAAGTCTGTAAAATGCTTGGTGTGCAAGCCTGAGGACCCGGGGTTCAAGCCCAGGTATTCATGTAAAAAATGGCTATGAATGGTGGCTTGTGCTTGCTGTAGACTAGGTGGAGTCAGGTGATTCCCTGAAATGGCTCAGAGGTGCAGGACACTGACTGTCCTTGCAGAGCTCAAAGCCAAAGTGTGTGACACCCCAACATTTCCAAGCTTAGCCAAAGGAAGCTGTAGCTGCTCCTCAAAGCCAGTCCTGGGAGGTGTCTTGTTTTGCTTTGTCTTGAAGGAGTGATAAACATCTTGGCCAGCACACAGGACAGTAACATAAGCTGAGCAAGCGCCTGCCCGAGGTTTCATCTTTGAGCAACGGCACTTGACTCAAGTCCTTCATTACAGCCTGCTTGGAAGAAAGTGAAGAGAGACACCAGTCCCACGTGAGTGTCACAGGGCAGCATGGAATGGGGCAGCCAGCCAGTCTGCAGACATGCAGGAGGATGGAGGGAAAACTTGTTAAGGAGGCAGGCAGGTGCTGTCCCCAGAGAGCCCTGGAGCACAGCAGCCAGGGCAGAATGATGGAAGTCCGGACTGGGGTCTGGGTCTCCTGCAGGTCTGAGGACAAGCTGAGATGCATCTTCCTGAAACTGTGATTGCCCTGAGCCACAGGTTCTCAGCAACACATGCTTATAATCATGCTCACCTCCGTGACTTCCAGAGGATTTATCACGATGAGGATCCATAAATCTTATTCCTGCCACCATCTGGAGGCATTACCACCATCATAACCAACATCATTAGTGCTGTGGAAGTAGAGTCAAGTGAATCCCTGTAGTTTGTCATCACCATCATCATCACCACCACCACCACCATCACCACCACCATCATCATCATCACCATCACCATCATCATCACCACCACCATCATCATCATCACCACCACCATCATCACCATCATCACCATCATCATCACCATCATCACCATCACCATTATCATTACCATCATCATCATCATCATCTCCATCATCACCATCACCATCATCACCACCACCACCATCATCACCATCATCACCATCATCATCATCATCTCCATCATCATCATCACCATCATCACCACCACCATCATCACCATCATCATCATCATCATCATCACCATCATCATCATCACCATCATCACCATCATCCATCATCATCACCATCACTATCATCACCATCATCATCATCACCATCATCACCATCATCACCATCATCATCATCACCATCATCACCATCATCTCCATCATCATCATCATCACCACCACCATCATCATCATCATCACCATCATCATCATCATCACCATCATCACCATCATCACCATCATATCATCATCATCACCACATCACCACTACCATCATCATCATCATCATCATCATCATCACCACCACCATCATCATCATCCATCTCACCATCATCACCATCATCACCATCATCATCACCATCATCACCATCATCATTATCATTACCATCATCATCATCATCATCTCCATCATCACCATCACCATCATCACCACCACCACCACCATCATCACCATCATCACCATCATCATCATCATCATCCATCATCATCATCATCATCATCATCACCATCACCATCATCACCATCATCATCATCATCATCATCACCATCATCATCATCACCATTACCATCATCTCCATCATCATCATCATCATCATCATCTCCATCATCATCACCATCATCATCATCATCATCACCATCATCATCATCACCATCATCATCACCACCACCATCATCATCATCATCATCATCACCACCACCATCATCATCACCATCTCCATCATCACCATCATCACCATCATCACCATCATCACATCATCATCACCATCATCACCATCACCACCACCATCATCATCATCATCATCACCATCATCACCATCATCACATCATCATCACCATCATCACCATCACCATTATCATCACCATCATCATCATCATCATCATCATCATCACCATCACCATCATCATCATCACCACCACCATCATCACATCATCATCATCATCATCATCATCACCATCATCATCATCACCATCATCACCACATCACCATCATCACCATCATCATCATCATCATCATCACATCATCATCATCACCATCATCATCTCCATCATCACCATCACTATCATCACCACCACCACCACCATCATCACCATCATCACCATCATCATCATCACCATCATCACCACTACCATCTCCATCATCATCATCATCATCATCACCATCATCATCACCATCTCCATCATCACACACCATCATCACCATCATCACCATCATCATCACCACCACCACCACCATCACCACCATCTCCATCATCACCACCACCACACCATCATCACCATCATCATCATCATCATCATCACCATCATCATCATCACCATCATCATCATCATCATCACCATCATCATCACCACCACCATCATCATCATCACCATCATCACCACCACCATCATCATCATCACCATCTCCATCATCACCATCATCACCATCATCACCATCATCATCACCATCATCACCATCACCATTACCATCATCATCATCATCATCATCCATCATCACCATCACCATTACCATCATCATCATCATCATCTCCATCATCACCATCACCATCATCACCACCGCCACCACCATCATCACCATCATCATCATCACCATCATCATCATCATCTCCATCATCATCATCACCACCACCATCATCATCATCACCATCACCACTACACCACCATCATCACCATTACCATCATCTCCATCATCATCATCATCATCATCATCTCCATCATCATCACCATCATCATCATCACCATCATCATCATCATCATCATCATCACCATCATCATCACACCACCATCATCATCATCATCATCACCACCACCACCACCATCACCACCATCTCCATCATCACCATCATCACCACCATCATCACCATTACCATCATCTCCATCATCATCATCATCATCATCATCATCTCCATCATCATCACCATCATCATCATCACCATCATCATCATCATCATCATCATCACCATCATCATCACCACCACCATCATCATCATCACCATCACCACCACCACCACCATCATCATC
This sequence comes from Cricetomys ansorgei, assembly GCA_026225945.1. Classification (NCBI taxonomy): domain Eukaryota; kingdom Metazoa; phylum Chordata; class Mammalia; order Rodentia; family Nesomyidae; genus Cricetomys; species Cricetomys ansorgei. The sequence continues at coordinate 69,609 of JAMJFZ010000205.1, read as the reverse complement.
ACCATCTCCATCATCACCATCATCACCATCATCACCATCATCATCACCACCACCATCATCATCATCACCATCTCCATCATCACCATCATCATCATCACCATCATCACCACCACCATCATCATCATCACCATCTCCATCATCACCATCATCATCACCATCATCACCATCACCATCATCATCATCACCACCATCATCACCATCATCACCATCACCATCATCACCACCACCATCATCATCACCATCATTACCACCACTGCCACCACCACCTGAATCACCACCACCATCACCATCATCACCACTGTCATCCTGACCCAGCAAAGTGCAATCAGTTTCGGCCTTCTCGGCATATCCCCTGGCAGACGAGTGAAAGCCGTGCCTTCATGAACTGCCCGTTTCTTTTGATGACGTCTTAACCAAAGCCACTGCCTCTAGAGCCCTACCATGACAAACATCAATAACACGATGGCTCCCTGAGGCTCAATTCCAAAAGTGCATTAAAGACTAAAGAATGCACAGGTCAATTACGGATGCAAGGAGATGACTTCAGGAGTAATTACATAGAATTTTATCTTGTTTATTTGGCATTAGTTATAAGTGTCCGTAATCCTGGGTCCCAGGGGCCTATCACTTCAGGTTTGATTTGGCAGATGAAGGGATGAAGCTGAAGGGAAGGGACTCAGGCAGAGGCTCTCAGGAATCACATTCACAGACGTTTCTCCATCACCAAAGCAGACCCAATGGGTGCTCATACTGGGGATCTCCACCAAAGAAACTGAGCCAATGGGATAGAGACACAGGTGTAGGCACAGAAGCAGATATAGGTGCAGATTCAGGTGCAGGAGCAGGTGCAGATGTAGGAGCAAGTGCAGATGTAAGAACAGGTGCAGATGTAGGAGCAGAGGCAGATGTAGGAGCAGATGTAGGTGGCAAGTACAATTACAGGTGCAAGAGCATTTGCAGGTGCAGGAGCAGGAGTAAGTGCAGGAGCAGGTTCAGGTGCAGGAGCAGGAGCAGGTGCAGGAGCAGGAGCAGGAGCAGAGCAGGTGCAGGAGCAGGTGCAGGAGCAGGAGCAGGAGCAGGTGCAGGAGCAGGAGCAAGTGCAGGAGCAGGAGCAGGAGCAAGTGCAGGAGCAGGAGCAGGAGCAGGTGCAGGAGCAGGAGCAGGAGCAGGTGCAGGAGCAGGAGCAGGAGCAGGTGCAGGAGCAGGAGCAGGAGCAGGAGCAGGTGCAGGAGCAGGAGCAGGTGCAGGAGCAGGTGCAGGAGCAGGTTCGGGTGCAGGAGCAGGTTCGGGTGTAAGAGCATGAGCAAGTGCAGGAGCAGGTTCAGGTGCAGGAGCAGGTGCAGGAGCAGGAGCAGGTTCAGGTGCAGGAGCAGGAGCAGGTGCAGGTATGCATATGGACACGTATTGGGAGAGATTTGTCATGGAACATGATTGTAGGTGCTGAGTCCAAGAGCTCAGAACACCAATGGTGAGACTCCCAGTTTAAGGTTGAAGGTCTGAGGACCTGGAGCTGCTGGTATAAGTACCTGAGCCCAAAGGGCCAGGATGTCAGATGGCTGGGGATGATGGATGTCCCAGCTCAAGGACAGAGAGGACTGTGGCACCCTCCAGCTTGTCCAGTGCAGGCCCTCAGTGGATTGGATGTGTGCCCACTCACACTGGGAAGGGCAAATCTTTACACAGGGAATGGACTAAATGTCGGTACAAGAACCTCTCAGAGCTTGCCCCCCAGCTACAGTGTGAGGCACCAGGACACACAGGCTTTTTTGCTCTGTAGCTGTATACAGTGACGTGCAGACTCTTCTTGGGAGTTTTTAGCAGCCCAGCTAGACGATCCTAAGGGCCAAAGATATTCAAAGGGCAGGCGGGGTCACCTTGAGAGAGAGCTCAGACACTGGCGAGGGTGTTGTGTGGACTCACAGGCGGAGCTGTCGCAGCTTTTGTTAACAGGACACAAAGCTAGACACACTTGGGAAGAGAGGATTCCAAAGCAAGAACCGCCTGCATCAGACTGGCCTGGGGGCATGTCTGTGGGGCATTTTCCTGACTGCTAATTGACATAAGAGGGTCCAGACCACTGTGGGAGGTGCCATCCCTGGGCAAGGAAGATAAGAAAGGAAGCCAGACTCTGTTCAGATTCCTACCGCCAGGTTCCTGTCTTGGTGTCCCTCAATGATAGACTGTAACTTGTAAGTTGAAATAAAGCCTTCCCTCCTCCAGACTGGAGGGCCGCCCTAGTCACAGAACAAACGCTGCACTAAGTCTATATAAATGTGGCTTGAACAATTATTCCTCAGGCGGGAGCATGTGCTCGGTGGCAGAAGCCCTGTTCAGCATGTGTAAGCCCTGGGGCCCCCGCCCAGAACTGGGGAAAAAAATTACCCCTGAAGGATCAAGTTAATTCCAAGTAATTTAACTGTGTTTTGGGACATAGTTCAACAATATTTAAGTGGATATAACAAAATATACACCAAAATATGTAACACCACAATATACAGTTGAAACGTCTGGTATCCGGTAAAGAGTGCACCCTGATCAGAGAAAAGGCTCTAAGACGGCATAAAAGATAACCCGTAGGAACTGGATATCGAATCCCTGTAAAGGAAGGCCTGCACGCAGACAGAAGGCAAACAGGAGAGAAAGCAACAAGAAATTGCCGGAGAGAAAAAGGGACAACATCTGGAACAGCACACGGGCGGTACTGACAGACTAGACATGGTGGATGAGAAGTGAGGAAAGAATTCGAATTATTGAAACAGCAACAATAACAAGACTGAAAAAGATAAAATAAACAGAGCCTCTGAATCCCGGGGACCATGTTGACTGCCGTCATGCGAGTCCCAGAAGAGGAGGAGAAGGAACAAGGAGCGTATTTGGGAAAAAAAAAAAAAAAAAGGTGGGGTCTGAAGAAATGGCTCATGGACGAGGGCGCTTGCTGTTCTTTCAGAGAACCTGAACTCAGTTCCCAGCACACGTGTAAAAGAGCGGGCTGGGGTAGTGCACGCTTACACTATAACCCAAGCTCTGGGAGAAAATGGGCGGGTCCCCGGGGCTCCGGGCCAGTGAGAGACACTGCATCGAAGAAAGAGCTCGGTGATATCTGAGGAATGGCAGTTGAAGTTGGCCTCTGACCTCTACATTCACAGAGAGAGGAGAGAGAGAGAGAGAGAGGGAGAGAGAGAGGGAGAGAGAGAGAGCAGGGGGCTTCCTAAAGGCTCTGCAGTCTCATCAAACTGTGCAACTGGTTGGGAAAGAGCCACTCGAAACACAGGCGTGTGGGGACATTAAAGTACAAACCGTGATAGTTATTTTATCTTTAACACGTTCGGCGGGGATAGGGGCGCCTGCATGCCCCGGCACACACGTGGAGGCTAAAGGACGGCTTGCCTAAGTCAGTTTTCTCCTTCCACCGTGTGGGTCCTGGTGATCGAACACAGGCTGTTGGGCTTGGCGGCAAGCCCCCTGACCTGCTGAGCCATCTCGACATCCCCTAGGTTAGCTTTTCTTTACATAGAAAAAGTAACTACAAGTTCTCTGTCATCCTTGGTCACCAGGCAAGTTGTGACTTTCTAAAACTCACAGGTACCGAACTCTGGTGCCTCAAGCTGTGGCCCGGTTTGGAGATACGGTTGTTTGCGGTGCTGGTGGTTGAACCCAGAACCTCACAAATGCCAGGCAAGGGTTAGTCCCTGGGCTCATGCATCTGTTAGGGTTTCTAGTGCTGTGCTAAGGTATCAAGACCAAAGGCAACTTGGGGAGGAAACAGTTTACTTCCTTCTACACCTTGTAGTCCACCATCTAGGGAAGTCAAGGAAGGAGCTGATGCAGAGGACATGGAGGGAGACACTTGCTCCTCAAGGCTCACTCTGCCAACTTTCTTTTAGCACCCAGGACCACCAGGTCAGGAGCGGCACCCTCCACAGTGAGCTGCCTCCCACTCCCCATTAATCATCAATCAAGAAAATCCCCCACCCATCGGCTTGCCCACAGGCTAATCTGGTGGAGCAACCGAGATTCTCTCTTCCCAAATGACTCTGGCGTGTGTAAAAGAGACATAAAAGCAAACCAGCACAGTGTCCTCACTGGAGTCTTAGAAGATGCGATCAAGTTAAAGCAGGTCTCCAGGTAAGACCCGACCCACTGTGACTGGAGTCCGTATTGAAAGAGGACACGGGAGCTGCTCAGTAGGTAAAGAGCTCGCTACGTGGATGCTTGAAGAACTGATTTCGGTCCCTGCACCCCCATAAAAAACAGGCACAGCAGTTTGCACCTATGATCCCAGCGCAGAGGGGAAGGAGACGGGGATCCCTGAGTTTGCCATCTCTCCCGTAACAGAATTGGTGAACTCCACGTGCAGTGGGGAATCTTGTCTCCTTAAGGAAAGCACCCCACATCGACGTTTGACCTCCATGCACACGCATGCACACACGAGAAAACCTGTATACAGACAAACACAATGGGAGCAGCCAGGCAGAGAGGCTACAGTCACCATGTCTAAGGACACCAAGATGCCAGCCCATTCCAGAGCCAGGAGAGGTGGGGCCGGGCCTCCGGGGACCCAGCCCCGGGACAATAGATCTCAGGCCTCTGGTCTTCAGACCCGTGAGAGAGAAATTTCTGCTGCTTAAGCCCCTTACCCTCTCCCTGGCCGATGTCACAGGAGTAATGTGACCTGAGTTTCTCTCACCAGACTGCAAGGCCTCTATACCTTCTTCATTCAGCTTCTCGGCTCCATCTTCCTCCACGCCAGCCATCACGAGGCTCCCAGCTAACTCTCTTTCCCAGATCACTGCCTGGGTGGGACCAGGGCTGTTTCTGCCTTCAGAAGTCAGGTGAGATTCTCCCCTAATAGATCCCTGATTCTTTCTCTTTCATCATTATTACACATTCAAAGTGCTTATTCAAAGTACGTATGCCACCTCCTGGGGCCATCCACAACAGTGGCTCTTCCTTGATTAGTGTCTTCCATGTCTTTCCTAGATTGCCCAGAGTTTCCCCCTAGCACTCAGGAGGCAGAGGCAGACAGCTCTCTGTGAGCTTGAAGCCAGCCCGGTCTACACAGTCAGTTCCAGGACAGCCAGGGCTACCCGGTGATACCTTCCCTGGTCAGAGTCACAGCGAGACACTGACTGTGCTTACCTCTACATGGAGCCCAGCTGGCCTGCGGCGCCCTGATGTTTGATGGACACCAAGATGACTCAATGAGGTACGGAGGGTGAGAACGTAACCTTGGAGATCTCTCTCCCCCCCCTCTCTCTCTCTCTCTCTCTCTCTCTCTCTCTCTCTCTCGTTCTCGCTCTCTCTCTCTCCAGCATCATCAATTCAGTCGTCAGTTGACAAATGTGGCCAGCCAGATCAGGGCAGGATGGGTCGCGGGTGTGACTGTGGTCTATGCACACCTGTTGCCACAGGGCTCCCCAGCTTCTCTCAGAGCCCTGACGGTCTGTGCTTGGGGGCGGGGATGGGGGACTCTCAGTGAGCACACCACGGCTTCCTCCTGTGGCAGGGTCTTCCCACTTCCAGAAGCTTCCAGCCAGTATTTGTGAGGGATGATTGACTCTGGGGAATCCCTGTTGTGTGATCCGCTGTAATTATTTTAATCCCAGCACACACCCTTACGGCAGTGACACGGTAAATGCTGTTCTCAAGAACAAACCGCTGTCACCGCTGTCAGCGAGGGTGCCTACTGTTTGATATCATTACAATATTTAATTTCAACTCGGCAAGGGCTTTTCTCCCAGTGAGCATTTTCAACTGTTCCTTGTCTGGAGCCAAGGAAGGCAAGAAGGAAGTCACCCTCACAGTGAAGAAACTGTTCACAGGGATGTCACGGAAAGAGAGGAAAGGAGAGAAAGGGCAGATGAGACCTAGTGTCAGAGATGTGGAGGAAGGAGAGGGTAGGGAGGGAGACCAGAAGGGGAAGGAGGAAAGGAGGGAGGGAGGAGGTGTCAGGTGTCCATTTTCTGCTAGGCGTGTGGCATGCCCCAGCTCAGGCTCATCACCAGGCTCTCGGGCACCAACTGCTCTCAAACGCGTATGACCATCCCCACATTCCTGTGACCGTGCAGATTTTATAATCACAGGAGACGGCACACACACAAGTGAGTGTGCATATCTGTGTGTGCTTGTGTCTGTGCATATATGTGCATATGTGTGTATGTGTGCACATAGGTATGTGTAATGTGTGCGTGTGTATGTGTATGTGTGTGTATGTGTGTGTGTATGTGTGTGTATGTGTGTGTGCGTGTGTGTGTGTATGTGTGTGTATGTGTGTGTGCATGTGTGTGTGCATGTGTGTGTGTGTTTGTGTGTATGTGTGTGTATGTGTGTGTGTTTGTGTGTATCCATGTGTGTGTATGTGTGTGTGTGTGTGTGTGTATGTGTGTGTGTTGTATCTATGTGTGTATATGTGTATGTGTGCATGTGTTTGTGTATACGTGTGTATGTGTGTGTGTGCATGTGTTTGTGTATTCGTGTGTATGTGTGTGTGTGTGTGTGTGTTTTGTGTGTCCGTGTGTGTGCTGTCTGTTGAACGCTAGCAGCTGTAATAGGTAAGATGCTAGAGGGCTGAGAGGTCACCAGCTGCCATCTTGGAGCTGGAATTTTCCATGACAGTAAATCTCTCTAAGAGGGGAGGGTGCAGAGGAGGTGAGCTCAGAGTATTGTAGCTCAGGATATTTACAGCTTTGTCTTGTGATTATAAAATTGGGTGCAGGGACCCCTGGGAAGTTGGAGTGGCACCCACACCCCAGTTCCAGTCTCTTCCGTGGGAGAAAGGCTTTGGAATGACTTACATGTAATTGAGTTTTCCTTTTCTCATCTAAATTTTAATTTATCTGCAATTATTAAATAGTCCTTACATAAGTTTTGCTGCTCTTGTTTGTTTCGAGATAGGGTCTCCCTGTAGCCCAGGCTGTCCGTAAGCACGTGACCCTCCTGTCCGGATCCCCGAAGGCTGGGGTTAAGGGCATGCACAGCACGTCTGACTCACAAGAGCTTCTTCACTATAGATTCTGCCTCCGTTTCCTTGCGGCTCTGAAGATGGAGCCCAGAGCCTGCGTGAGCTAGCCCAGAGCTCTACCCCTGGCCTATGTTCTTAGCCCTTTATATGTATTTTTTTAAATAAGATATTTGTGGGCATGGCCCCCTGGGAGAATCAAGGAGGGGCGGGGTCTACCTCTCACCACTGCAGAAGCTTCCTGGATGGGGACTACGCCATTGGCATTCTGGAAGAATCATCCTTTCTTGAATGGCAGGCCTGGGTATAAAGCCTGTGCCCGGAGGAAGGGCTGCTGTAACCGGCTCCTGCAGCTGAGAAGTGCTTACCATTTCCAATGACTTGTCCTGCTTAGGCACCCTGGGAACTCGGAGGTTAGTCAGGCAAAATGTACTACTGTTCTGCCCCGACCCTAGATTGCCCCAGGGTGTAGATCCTGGCCTGGCATCAGGCATGCTGAGGCTTTGGGGTCACCAAGGTGTCAAGGAGCGGGAAGACCAGGGGCAGGAGTTTCCATGACTGGAAGGGAGTCTGCAGAGAGGCTGGAAGGTGTGGGTGGAGCCTGCAGACACAGGAGTGGCCCTGTGGCTCTCTGAGCCACACAGAGGCAGGGCCTTGGCTTCTGAGCTCCCAGCTGGCCAATAACCTCAGTCCTCCCCTGGAGGCCCCAAATGGCAACTGCACTTGGGCAGAAAGAGGCAGGTAGGGGTAGGCAGGATGGCTCAGTGGATAAAGGGGCTTGCAACCGAGCCTGACAACTTAAGCTCCATCTCTAAGCCCCTCGTGGGACAAGGAGAGAGCAGACACTCCCAAGTTGTCTTCTGACTTCCACAAGCACACACACAAATTAATTAATTAACTGATTAATTAAAATTTTTAAATGGAAAGAGCCTGACTAATGGACCAGCTCTGTCTCCTCCTCCAATCCGAGCCCAACACCGTCACGGCACAACCCCACCCTAGAAACCAGCCGTCCAGGATCAGCTTTTCCTGCCGCAGCCTCTGAGAGACCACTCTCCACACCCTCACAATTTATATCCGCAATTATAATTAAGAACCTCACAAAAAGGGTTAGCGGCCGGGCCTACTTGCTCCATTTATTGATTAACTATTTTTCAGAAGTTCATTACTATGCCAAGGCAGGGTGCAGGGAATTGGGCCTCTGCGGTTTCTCGAGGCTTTCCAGCGCCTGGTGATTAAATGCAGTCAGGATGCATCCATCCTGCAAGAGCAGCCTGCCCAAGGTCAAACATTCATGCAAAACTGGAGCCAGGATCTGATCTGCATATCTAAATGCTGGGGCCGAAGGCCTGAGAGATGATGGCTTTGAGCCAGGAAAGGGAAGACAGGGATGCAGGGGTACCAGTGAAGAGAAACTGCCTCCGGCGGAGACGGTGGCTGGCTTGTAAAGCAAAGTGTTTGCCTTGAAGTCTGAGGAGCCCCCAACAACTGTGCGAAACAGCAGTTCTGGGTAAGTGGAGGCAGGAGGGCCTGGGGCTTGCTGGCCAGCTAGTCTATCTGATCCGCAGGCTCCAGGTTCAGTGAGAGACCTCGTTTAAAAAAATAAGGGAGTCCCAGGGAGATAGCTCTGGGCAAGCCTGATGACCCAAGTTCAGTCCTCAGGCCAGATGTGGGGGTGCACACCTGCAGCCCAGGCCAGGTGTAGGGGTGCACACCTGCAGCCCAGGCCAGACGTGGGGGTGCACGCCTGCAGCCCAGGCCAGACGTGGGGGTGCACACCTGCAGCCCAGGCCAGACGTGGGGGTGCACGCCTGCAGCCCCAGGCCAGGTGTGGGGGTGCACGCCTGCAGCCCAGGCCAGGTGTGGGGGTGCACGCCTGCAGCCCCAGGCCAGGTGTGGGGGTGCATGCCCGCAGCTCCAGCACTCCAACAGTGAGATGGGAGGGGGAGACAGGAGAACTGCCCGGAAACTCACTAGTAACCTCACCTGGGGTGCACAGCAGAGCAGCAGAAACAGGAGACCTGCTTCAGCAAGACGGAGATGAAGAACTGACTCAGACAGAAGATGTCTGACGTGGATCTCTGCCCTCCGAGGCACAGACGCGATCACCGGATACACACAGCCACAGCCCAAGGGGGCTCCAAAGAAACCAGAAGGTATTCTAATGGGGATTACTATGAGAATGCCCAATAGACAAACCTGGGGTGCCCCTGCCCCCGCAAAGGGCTGCGAAGTGATCTCTCTGCACAGAAGCCGGGGGTCCTGACAGCTACAAACTCAAGGGGGAGAATAAAACAATTGCTCACAGGGGTGACCTGGAAACATGGCCTGCCTCCGATGGGCTTCTGGGTGTGGGGCAAGGCCTCTGGGCAGAGGGGCAGAGGCACACAGGCCTGAGGGGAGAGTGTAAAGCCAAGCCGGCAGGGAGGGTCCTGACTCCAACTTCAGCCTTTGAAGCACTGACTTCACTTTTAACCAGGTGAGAGCTGGTGGGCTGTCCAGGAAAGGCGGGTTGGATGTCTGTGAGACCCTCCACATTTCTAGTAGGGGAGAGGGGCTGCTTCCTATTGTGCCCCTTAGAACTTTTGGAAGCAAGGTCTTGAGATGCTTAGGGATCCCTTAGGAGGGTGTGTGGGGTCCTGGGGTGAACTCTCTCAACATCGTCATGGTTGTTGTTGACAGGGTTTCTCTGTGTACCCCCTGCTGTCCTGGAACTCACTCTGTAGATCTGTAGCCTTGAACTCACAAAGATCACCTGCCTCGGCCTCCACCACCTCTCCCTCCCCCTCCCCCTTTCCTCCTTCTCCCTCCCCTCCCCTACCCCTCCCTCAGCCCCTGACAGATCTCTCCTCGTGGTCCTGAACCGTGGCTGCTCACCCCGATGCTTCCCCTGTAGCCACGGGAGGGGGGCGGGGCTCACGGAGCAGAGCATTGCTGGCGCTGAGCCCTTGAACCTTCAGAGCCCGGAGCTAAACAAACATTTGATTTTGCTCCCCACCCCCAGGTAGGTCCTCCCTGCCACCCTCTGAGCCAGCTTCCTTGCCCTGCCCTTCCTCCTTCACTCCCCCCTCCCACGGCCACCCGGTGCTGCTGTGAACCAGACCACCGCCTGGGATCCTAGCAAGCTCTCCACCGCTAAACTACACTCCAGCCTTCTCCTTCTGATCTGTTCTATTTAAGCAACCGAGGTGAATTTTTGCAAATGCGGATCCGATGCCGCATTGGCCCTACTTGAAACCCTTGGCATGTCTGTAAAGGTGAGGACCAGAGGCCCCACCTTCGCCACCAGGCCCCATCAGCACAGGACACAAGGCCGGTTCCCACGCGCAGGCTGAGGGGGCCACTGCCATCCAGTTCAGGCTCCGTCCTGCTCTCTCGGGGTCTCATCCCACCCAGGAGCTTCCACGGAGGACGCCCCATACGGGCTCTCCTCCTCCAGGACCCCCTCCTCTTCCTGGCCGCCCCCAGTCCTGGAGCTCCTCTCTCCCAGTCCCTGTCATGGCTGCACACATTCGTCAATCTGGAAATAGTGTGGGGCTCCATTTCCCTCACTGCTAGCCAGACCATCCTGAAGGGGAGAGAAGATGCTGTTTAGGGCAGTGCTGCTCACCCTCCACCCTGCACCCCTGTAACACAGTTACCGGGAGAGAAGCAGCAGAGAACTGAGGGGGAGGCAGGCTTTCTTAGGGGCAGAGTTTTCGGGTGGAGATTTCCAGGGTGGGGAGTGGTGGGATTTTAAATCCTGAGCTTGGGTGAGCTCAGGGATTGGTGGGTTTTCAATCCCTGGAATTGAGCTTTTAACCCTACAGTCACAAGCCACAGGGGAGAACCGCCGGTTAGGGTTCTGGATCTGGGCTGCCGGCCGGAGCAAACACCACAAGACAGAATGCTCAGTGTGCAGGTAGTGTTCGCAGCTACGCCAGCGCCTCTCCCGGTGTCTACACCTTGCTTGTCTCTCCCTCCCCTGGGGCCCTCGCTCTGCCTCCATGGCTTCCCAAAGTGCCCGTGTCAGTTAGCTTTTCATTGTCTTATGAAGGACCGGGGTGTGTGTGTGTAGCAGGGTGTGGGGTGGGGTGGGGGGCTGGGGGCTGGGGGGATGGGAGTCGGGGGTTGGGGGCCGGAGGGGATGGGGGTGGGGGTGGGGGTGGCCAACTACATTGGTTGCTTTTCTCATCGCTTTCAAATTTCTGACAAAAAAAAAAAAAAAAAAAACCCAACTCAAGGCAGGGAAGATTCTCCTGGCTCACGGTTTGAGGGGTTTCAGTCCACCGTGGTGGAGTTTGCATAAGCAGGAGTGTGTGGCTGAGACTCTTCACGTCTCAAAGGACCAGGAAACAGAAATGGACAAGGAGCTGACATGGCCACTTCAAGGGAGGTAGCCATTAAGAGGCGCTCGTGCTGCTGGAACTGTTGTTAGGGGTGGGGGTGGGGGGAATGGAGGAGTGGGGGGAGGGAGGAATGGAGGAGTAGGGGGTGGGGGGAATGGAGGAGTGTGGGTGGGGGGAGGAGGGGGAGGGGAGGGAGGAGTGAGGGGAGGGGGGATGAGGGGGTGAGGGGAGGGGGGAGGGGGGGGGTGGCCCTCCCTGAGGCTTCCTGACAGTCTTCTAAGCCGGGCAGGTGAGAGCCCTTAGCTCAGCAGCAGCTGCTGCAAAAGAAACAGACACCCAGGCTGGACTCACAGGAACCAGAAACAGACTGTTGGACATTTCCCTACCTCTGCAGAGACAGACCTGCAGACTGTGAACCCTCAGCAACCTGTGATGAACTCAGGCCACTCCTCCTCCTCCTCCTCCTCCTCCTCCTCCTCCTCCTCCTCCTCCTCCTCCTCCTCCGCCACCAGGTTTGACGGCTTTCCTTATTGGTCCTATTTTCCACTATATTTGTGTATCTGTATTGAGCCGATCAGGGCCCAGCAGGCACCCTACAAATTTGGGCAACATAGCTAGAATTTGTCAGAGGAGCAAGAGAAACCTGCCCTCAAGACTCACTAGAAACGGGGTTCCCCAATGCAGATGGAGGTCCCAGTGCCGGAAGCTTCTGCCCCACGCAGGGAGCTCACAGACGCCTCCTGGACGTAATTTGCTTCTGCAGCTCACTCCAGGCTCCACTCTCCAGACACAGAGGGGGTTCATTCCCGAGGCTGCTTCCAGCTCCCAAGTCCCCTGCTCTGTGAGTTGCAGGCTTGACTTGCAAAGGGATGGCCTTGGCTGGCCCCTCAGAGCCCTCAAGAGCTTTGCGGCTTTAACACTCCTCAGGGCTGTGATGGCTGTCGGCTGGCTGGCATCTCCCTCGGGTTGGTTTCTCCCATTTAAGGCTTTTAATCCGAATAACAACAAGCCTAACGTTCACAGGCTTCTCCGTACCCCTCCACCCATGGGGGAGGGCAGGGCAAGAGCAGATGGAAGTGTGAGGGTCTCCACCCACCAGCTGCTGGCTAAGAACTTCTGAACAAACGCTCCTGTCTGTGAGTCGCTTCGGTATAATAATTTAGCCTTTAGAACTCTTTCAGAGAGGACATGCAGACAGGGTGGTCTGTGCCTGTCGTCCCCAGCTACTGGAGCGGCCGAGGCAGGAGGACCAGCTGAACTCAGGAGTTTGGGTCTAGCCTGAGCGATATAATGAGGCTGTCTCTCAAAACAAACAGAAGCCATGCTCTGTCAGCCCCAAAGGGCCCCTCACAGAGAGCGCTGGGCCCAAGGGAGCCCCTACTGTGAGTCGGGTCGCCGGCAGGGTCTGACCCTGAACACAGGGAACACAGCAGAAAGACACAGAGATGCATGCGGCTCCCACCGCCTCCTGCTTTCTTCAAAGTAAATGCTGTCTTGGAGCCGGGGTGGGCAGCTCGGTTGGTAACACGGTTGCTGTGCCAGCGCGAGGTTCAGACCTCAGTCCCGGAGCTCACTGGAGAAACCTGGGTGGGAGGTGCCCAAGTGGGACCCACAGCGGGAGGAGGAGACAGGGTGATTCTGGGGGCTCCCTGGTGCTTCTAGTGTACTCAGTGAGAGACCTGTGCTGAAGCAAAACGACCCAAGGTGGACGACTTCTGGGGTGTCCTATGCCCCCCAAGCATGCACGCATGCACACACACAAACACACACATGCACACACAGGCATGCACACACACATGCGTGCAGGCATACACACACAAGTTCTCTAATTTTTCTTTCTACATATATGAAAGCACACTCAAGAAAAAAAATATTTTTTTTTCTGCTATACATTTTAGGGAAGGAATATGACCTAGTGAAGACAGCCATCTCCATTCATAGTCTCTCTCTCTCACTCTCTCTCTCCCTTCCCCCTTATCTGTGTCTGTGTCTGTCTGTCTGTCTGTCTCTCTGATTGTCATTTCTATGTTTGCCTGTCTCTGTCTGACTCCCTTGTGCACACCTTCACCTGCCACAGGGTCGGCTTACCCTGGGGGGGCGGGGGAGAGACATGCTGGCTCTTGTTCCCCTGTCCCTGCACTCCATGGTGGAGTCCAGGCCCTGTCCAGTAGGCCTGCATTGAGCACTATCTAAAAGCCAGGAAGGCATGGAGGAGAGTGCCCCCAGCTTCAGTACCCCTGGAAAGGAGGCCCAGCCCTGAAGCCTCCCCCCTCCTCTGCCTGCCACCAGACTGTGGTCACCCGGAATCCTGCGGTTTGTCTCGGACTCCAGTAGTTCAGTCCTTTGACCATCACATCCCAGGTATCACCTGGGCACCCTGAGTCCCAGAGCATCACCACGGCAGAGCACGGTCAGGAATTCCATTCCCATACCTGCTTTCCCTGCCATTCCCAGGCAAGACTCTGTTGCCATGATGGTCTTCCTTCTCCCTCAGTGCAAAACCTGGCTGAACTTGAGCCCCTGATGTGGCATCTGACTGCACCGCTACTTTTCTGGAGAACTAGCACCCCTCCCCAAAGGAAATTGGAAACAGGCCGCAAAATTGCAGTGTCCTCGGATGCGTGGCTGGATGAGGTGGCGGAGGGGGAGCTCTGGCTCCAGGGGTGAAATGAGAAGTGGATCGGATTGGGGAGGAGAGGAGAGGGAGGCCAGGGCCTCCTGGACCACGGCGTGCCTCTGTAATGGAGCTTACTCTAAACAGGCATTTCACGGCTGAGTGGCTCAGCTCCTGAGGCCCAGAGGCTCAGCTGTCCCGCCCCATCCCGGTCCCTGCCACCCCGACGCCGGAGGTGTCAAAATGAAAACTTTGCCATCATCACCCAAAAAGAACGTGTGTGAGATGTGACCATTTGTCACCTAGATGGAGGATGGATACGCACCCCGGCAAACACCGTAATGACTAATTTCAGACATTTATTACAATTCTTGGGAGACTTGAAAGCTGTCCTGGCTCTTGATTTTAATAAATGTAGTCTCCGAGCAGCCGCTTATCAAAGTGACACAAATTGTGTGGTAAATAGATTACGGCACAGCTGAAATACTGGAAAACGAGATCGGAAACGCTCCTTCTCTTACATTTAAGACTCCCGAGACCCTTCAGCCTGAGCTGCCATGGCCCCTGGCCACAGGGCATCGAGACGGAACACGCCACCAGCTCAAGACACACGGATATCTCACACCCACCCTGCAGGGAGAACAGGACTTCCAGCTGGGGGGACACAGGCAGGGAGCGCTAAGGGGAGTGAGGAAGAGCTAGAGGGGAC
>JAMJFZ010000205.1:15000-50000 GCA_026225945.1 Cricetomys ansorgei | reverse complement strand
TTAAAAGAAGGCCCAAGCCACCCACAAGGAAAAGAGGTTCCCGGAAGCAGTTTTCACGGGGAGTGGGAGGGGGGGTGCTGGGAGGTGGAGACAGGCTGCCCCCACACAGAAGGTGAGGGCTCAGCCTGACATTTCCTGACTCTGATGAGCGGGCTGGAGTGGGTCTCCCTTCCAGCAGCTGAGCTGTGGGCTTCCCTACCTTACTTGAGCACAGGCTAGACCTGTCTGTCTCACGTCGTTTCCAGTGAACGCCCCCCACCTTTCGATACTTCCTGTCACCCTTTCTTGGGCTCAGTGTGGGGGGGGCGCACACGTGGAAGTCAGAGGACAATCTTATTGTGCCTCAGATATCAGTCTCCTTGTTTTGTGTTTGTTTGTTTGTTTGTTTGTTTGTTTGTTTTTCGAGACAGGGTTTCCCTGTTGTGACTCTGGCTGTCCTGGAACTCACTCTGTAGACCAGGCTGGCTTTGAACTCAGAGATCTATCTGCCTCTGCCTCCTGAGTGCTGGGATTAAAGGTGTGCGCATCCACAGCCCGGCTCACCTCCTCTTTTATTTTTATGTGTGTGCACCTGTGTATGAGGTTTATGCATGTGAGTGCAGTGCTCTCAGAGGCCAATAGGGGGCATCACACACACACACACACACACACACACACACACACACTCGAGCTGGACTTACAGCCAGTTGTGAAGCACCTGGCAGGGGGGCTGGGAACCGAACTCAGGTCCTCTGCAAGAGCAGCAAGTGCTCTTAACTAGTGTGAGCCATCTCTCCAGCCCCACCTTATTTTTGAGACAAGGTCTCTCACTGGCCAAGGGGCTCACTGGCTAGGCCTAGGCTGGCCTCCTGCCTCCCCAGTGCTAGGATTACAAGCAAGGGCCACAGCACCCGGATTGGGGGGTTCAGACTTAGGTCTCCTTGCTTGCCTGGCTGAACAATCTCCTTAACTTCTTCGCCCCGATTTTTGCTGGTGTTCCCAAGAAAGATTGTAGGTGGCTGAGACTTGCAGAAAGTACCCCCGGCCCATCACATTCAACACGCAGCCACCCCTGTTTACGGGGAGGGGCGTTGACGGAGGAGTCCAGGGCCTTGTACATACTGAGCAGGCACTCTACCACTGAGTCCCAGCCCAGAACCCCCATACTTCATCCAGGTTCTTGCCATATGCATTTCCTTTCCCTGGTTAAGGGAGATTTTGCCAAAGGGACTGTATTTTGCTGGTGTCTACTGCAAGATGAGACTTAACCATTTGATGGTGGGGTGACATATCAGTCCAGCCTCCAGTAACAAGTGTGATCGCTGGGATTCCCCAAGGGAGAGAAGGGCCTGTGAGATCCAGAGCAGCTACAGTGCAGAGACCGTTCTAGGTGTCTGCCTCAGAACTGGCACCCTAATCAAAAGCACCTGGATTCCAGAAGCCGTTGCAGCCCCCACACCCAGCCTGCTCTGCGTCCAGCCTTCCTAAGTCGGCTGGGAATGTCTACAGCCTCCCTTGGGGCTGCCTGGGTCTCAGCCAAGCATCCTTTGCACTCAAGGAGGAAGGCTTCCCCAAATGCATCCTCTTTGGCTCCAATATGGCTGCCCTGCTCGTCTCTGCCTGCAGAACTTTCCAACCTCAGCTTTGACCTTTGCTGCTGCTGGAATGTGGCAAAGTCTCTCCAGTTCGCTCAGCCCCTGGGCCACCATAACCACCCCCTGAGTGGGTGCTGGTGAACAGAGAGGACAGTGGGGTTCGCACACCCAGGTTAAGCACTTCTCACGAAGTGTGCGAAATGGAACCCACCCAGAGGGTCTGGGAAATAGCCTTCGGTGTCTAGTTGAGCATCTCAGAATGATGCCATCCTGGATCATACAGGCAGACATATTTAATGACAAAGATAGTGTGTGTGTGTTCAAGTGTGTACACATGCATGTGGAAACCAGAGACTGATATCGGGTGTCTCCCTCACACATTCAACCTTATGTACATTTTAAATATTTATTTCGTTGTTTTAAATTATGTGTGTGTGTCTGTGTGTTTATGTGTGTTGTCATGTGTGTGAGTACAGGTTCCCATGGAAGCCAGAAAAGGGCATCATACCTTCTGGAAATGGAGTCACAAGCGGTGACTTACACGGACAAGAGCAACCTTACGTGAATGCTGAGAACCAAACTCTGGTCCTCCGGAAGAACAGCAAGCACATTAACTGCTGAGCCATCCCTCCGTTCCGGGACACACCTTTGTTTAAGTACCCAAAGAGCATTGACTAAAAATTCTGAGACAAACCCCAACAACTGTAGAAGGATAGCAGTTATACAGGGATGGCTTTAGCTGTCAACAATCTACAGTCATCTGTGGCATCTCAGTGAGGAACTGTCTGGATCTGGTTGGCCCACCGGCACCTTTATGGGAGAATTGTTCTGATTATGATACCACAGTAAAGCAGGAAGACCTGATCACTCTGGGTGGCACCATTCCCTAAGCAGGGAGTCCTGAACTGTGAAGCAGGAAGATCTGCTCACTCTGGGTGGCACCATTCCCTAAGCAGGGAGTCCTAAACTCTGTAAGAATGGAAAACAGCCAGTTGGATGCAAGCAAGCGTGCACTAATTCACCGTGCTCGGCTCTTGACTGAGTGTGATGTGACCAGATTCCCCTGATACTGTGATTTCTCCGTAGGGATAGGCTATGGCCTGTACTTGTGGGCTAAAATAAACCCATGTTCCCCCTAAGTTGCTTTTGTTGGGGTGTTTTATCACAGCAACAGAAATTAAACAGGCACCAGGATGTGTTCTTCAACCAGAATAGAACCAAATGGGAAATGATGACAGATGACAGCAAGACCTCTGAATGCTTGGAAACAAAACACTTCCGAGCAAGCCGTGGACCGAAGATGATGCCTCCAGGGAAACCAGAGACACCGAGCTGAGTGGAAGTATAGCGCAAATGTGAGACGCACAGGCAAAAGGGAGAAACGTGCATCTTCGATCACGCATTGAGCCAGGCGTGCGTATCACAGCACTCAGGAGGCAGAGGCAGGGGGAATCTGAGTTCAAGGCCAGCTTGGTCTACAGAGCAAGTTCTAGGACAGCCAGGCTACACAGAGAAAAAGAAAAGAAAAAAAGATACACATGTTGAGAAGAGGCCCCGGGCTGGGAAGATAGCTCAGCCAGTATGGCGCTCTTTGCACAGATCCAGAATCCATGAAATAGCTGGGAAAACTTGGGGCCCTCCTGCAATTACAGCTTGGGAGATCAGAGACCCAGAGGCAAGCTGGCTAGTGAGACAGACTAGTAAAATCAGCACGCTCCGGGTTCAAGGAGAGACCGTGACTCCGTAAATGAAGTGGAGAGTAATCAAGGGAGATGTCTGATGTGGATCTGGGGCCTTTTTAAGCACACGTAAACATGTGTGCCTCCATATTCATGCACCTACCCAAATGTGAACATGCATACACCATGCACACACAACACACACACACACACACACACACACACACACACGGGGAGGAGCTCAAATCAATAACACAAGCCCCAGACCATGAAGTCCCAGGGAAATGCAAGCTGCAGTGACAGGTAAGCTCGCAATGGCTGTTCTGATCACGCAGAAGGTGGGGGGCTGCTGCAACACTGTGCTGCAGAGGGGAATGGACAATGGAGCAGCCAGTCTGCAAGACACCAAGATGGCTGCTTAGAAAAGGAGCCTAGTCATCGCCCTACGACCTGGGACTAGAGAGACGGCCCAGTGCTAGAGAGCGCTTGCTGGCCATGCGTGCGGGCCAGAGCTCAGACCCAAGCAACCCTCCGATGTGGCAGCTTCTGTAGGTACTCACCGTAGGTGTGCTACATGCTCACCCAAACACACGCTCACGTATAAGTAAATAAAACCAAACAATGATTTGAATATCCTGATGTAAGACACCGCCTGGCGCTGAGGTGTGTGGAGATCACAGACACTCCAGAGAGCACCGCCACAGGCCGCCAAGCCTGACCTGACCCAAGGGTGCTGTGAAGTTGTCTGCAGTGTGTCATCACAGACCGCGGAGCTAAGAGGGACACATGAAGGGAAAAAAGCTGGATCTTTCCACACTGAGACCGGATGCTGTGCTGGCAGCTCGGAGGATGTCCGTCCGTATCAGGGGTTCAGTGGTCAGCCCTGACATCCCCGTGGAGGGTCAGAAGCACAAAAGCTCTCCCAAGGAGACTCTGGACTCTGGGCCCACTCCAGGCAGCAGGTGAAGGTCTCGAGAGAGAAGATGATGGAGAGTCACGTCAGCGGAGCCGGGAGGGGAGCTGGCCCGGGGGGACCTCATCACCACGGAGAGGGTTTCAAGTGTGCAGGGAGAAAACAAATGGTCTCTGGAAACCCAAAGTGACTGCAGCAGTCTGCCACCCAGGGAGGTGGCGTAAATCACAGGAGTCACTGGGAGGATAAATCTCACCTGCTCCTGACCTCGCTGAAAGATGAGAGACAAAGACAAACCTTGACGGATGCTCGCTGCTCTGCTGTCACAGAGTGGAGGCTCACGGCTGAGTTAGCCTCAGAGTGAAGGGGGAGCCCAGAGACACTGGGTGGGAGGAGCCCGTGTGTGTGGGCCCAGGAAGCAGCCGCAGGACGCACAGTGGGGCAGAAGCAAACAGGGGCTGAGAGGGAGGTGGCACCCGAGCCCCAGGGCGGGAGCTGGAGAGAAGCTTGGGCTCAGGTGTGTCCCAGGAGATTACAGGGTGCTGCGTGGCAAAGCCGAGACAGAAGCCTTTCTGTCAGCTGCCCCAGCTCTCTGCCTTGGGGACTCACACTCGAATGTCCATGTGATTACTTCCGGAAGTTTCCAGGCGGCGAGGACCTTACGTGGACGGTAGGACCCTGCTGAGGTGAATCTGAACGACTTGCATTCTCGTCTCTTTAACAAAATTTCTGAAAGAAGCGAATTGAAGGCAGGAGGCTTTCCTCTGGCTCACAGTCGGGGAGGACACAGTCCGTCGGGACTGGCAGGTGTGGCGGCTGCAGAAGCATAGAGCCAGTCAGGAACCAGGAGAGGTTCCCCATCTCTCATCTCTGCCAACCCCTCCCCTCCCCAAGTGACCCTCTTCAGAGACAGCACCGCAGCCAGGGACCCAGTGTTCAGACACATTTCACATTCAAACTATAATATTCCAGGTTCAACACCCAGTGCACCCCACACACCCTCAGCCATCCACAAACCTCGAAAGGCCGGAGGCAGGGACGGGGGTAGGGGGGTGTCACAAAATCCTGAAGGAGAGTTGAGTGCTTCTGAGTTTCGGCTGGCAAAGGTTTCACCCACATGGACTCACTTGTTGCTGGTCCCTAGAGAGCTCAAACACAGGAGGAACCTTCAGACACTAGACGGAGGGTCGGGATGCGGGGGTGACCTCCGTGGGCAGCGCCAAGTCTGAGCACAGCTGGGGCAGCCCCCCGACACGGCGGCTGGCGGAGTGCTGAAGGACACTCTGCTCACTGGCGTTAAGGAGGAAGAAAGGGTTGGTTTCTACAATTAGACGGTTCTGAATGGTGTCCCACAGCTGGACCCCCATGTGACTGTCCCTCAGCTCTGCTCTTCCCACCCCTCTGCCAGTCTCACTTCCCGCTGCTTGCCCATGTGTAGCAGGATCGACAGCTCTGGGCTTCGAGCCCACAGAACTGGCAAGCCCGGGAAGACAGTCTGCCCCCCTTCTGCTCCAGCTGAGGTCCAGGTCCAGTTTGCAGGGGGTGAATTCTCTCTTGGGCATGAATCCCTGAAAACTGAGAATCGCTGGCCTGCCCAGCCAGGACACCTCTGGGACGGGTGTGCGCACGTGAAGGCCAGCCTGGAGGACAATCATGTGACGGGAGCCCGCCTGCATCCCCGGGCCGGTGCTGCCTAAGCAGAGACCAGGAGAGAGCTGGGTGCACAGCAGAAAGCCACAGGCTCCGTTTATCTGACTCTGAAGTGCGTTGCCGGGTTTTGTACAGTCCCTTCCTAATTACGTTCTTATCGGACTTGATATTCAAATTAGCCAGGGTCCCCTGGGTCACCTCTACCACCAGGAAGAAGCAATTACTCTGAAATATGCTGAGCGACTGGCGCTCAGATATATTCACGGACGGTCCCTCTGTGCGTAATTAAGCCTTGCCCCCTCCCTCAAAATAATTTCACAGAGACGAGGCCAGAACTTTATTGCTTTGGGCCATCTCAAAATTCCTGGCACACAGAACTAGCCCGACGTCCCCTGCAGGGGAGTAGCGAGGTTTCGAGTGCGGTGCAGTTACACCCGGGTCTCAGCCCCTGGGGTGTGTTTTAGGAGAGATGTTAACGATCTTCAGGACTCTCGAGTTTGTGGCACTTTAATCCAAGCGAGCACTCTCAAAAATTGCAGACACGGGCCAAATCCACATAATGGTGAGCCTGCCAAGCTGGGTGTGGCCCCTACGGCTCCATTAGGGCTAGACAAAGGACAGTCGTGAGAAGCACCTCACAAGGGCTTTCTCCATCAACATGGCATTTATAAAAATGTATTCTTACTGCAGTCAGACTGTAGGGAAAATGCCTTTTCCCCTAAACCAACCACCAAGGCACACCCAGGAGCTCACCCAGGCACTTCTAGGCCCTGCCCTGAACTTCCCGCCCCCCATGTCACACCCCACTGTCTCCCTTCCAGACTTTGTAACTTTCCAATGCTCTTGATGTCAGCTTACCCCGAAACATGTCACCTGCCTGGCTACACCAGCAAGGTGGAGAGACGGGCTCAGGGGCGGAGGGTTATCCTGAGCAAGACAGCACTGGACACATAGCAGACATCTGCTCACTCCATGCCTGGGAGCAACAAGAAACTGTATCTCCGTAATGCTGGAGTCTTCGCCATCTGCATCTACCAGGTACGGGTACCTCCAGCCCAGATACGCTGGAGAGGAAGCTTGGCTGTTCCTGAGGGTGCCTTCCTCTTCCTCCCATGATAGGAGCCCACTAGGAAGGTGCTCAGACATCAGAACTGCGTCCATGGAGGTAGCAAGGTCCCCAGCATCACAAGCAGGGGGCCCTTGGGGACCTGCGGTTTCTGCTCTCTGATTTCTAGGAATAGTCAAGTTCTGGGAAGCGGAAGTCTCAGACTGAAGACAGGAATGCAGAAGGTATGCCTATTGTCCAGAGCCTGGAAACCAGCCACAACCCAGAGGGAACCTGGCTCTTAGGTTGAGGTTTGTAAGGACACTCTCCGGGGGTGAACTGAACACCAGTTTAGCTGGGCAGTAGGTTCCTGTAGTCCATCCCAGGGATGAGTCCAGAGCTGGCCAAGTAGCCTCTCTGCCCCCCCTGACTGGCACCCAAGGGTGGAAAGCAACTGGAACAGCCTTTTGGATTTCAGTTGCTCTCACATAACAGCCTCCCGAGGAATTAGGCAGTGGCTCAAAACACACATGGGTTCAATTTCCTTGAGCTGAAATGGTTTCGGAACCAAGGGAGAAAAGGGCTCAGGGGAAAATCCCTGGCGCCTGTGGCCCCCGAGCATGAGCAGGACACATGGCAGCTAGCTGGCAGCTGAGACTCGGAGAGCCTTGGATACCCTCCCCACCCCACACACACACTCTGATGTGACCCCAAAGAGGGGCACAGGCCTTGAGAAGAAGCAAGAGAAGACAGGAGTGGGGGCGATGCTCTCGGGCGGTGCTCCTCCCTGTAGAGCACTCCCAGTCTCTTAGCTTTCCTGAAGGCAGATGAGGTTTCAGAGCCTGGACTCTCTTCCTCTGCAAGGATTTAAAACTTGGCCTTCAGTATTCACCCGGGAGACCAGGACATTATGGCAATCCCACGGAGGGAGCCAAATGATCTCCCAAACAAAGGAACTGAAAGTGGGACAGTGTTTATGCACTTATTTCAGACGGATTTCAGCTGTCCCTTTGCTGGCTGAAGTGCTTTGAATGAAAAAGGCCCCACAGGCTCCCAGGGAGTGGCTTAGGACATAAGGCCTTGTTGGAATAGGTGTGGCCTTGTTGGAGGAAGTATGTCACTGGGGGTGGGCTTTGAGGTTTAAAAAGCTCAAGCCAGGCCCAGTGTCACTCTCTCTTCCTGCTGCCTGCCAATCGGGATGTAGAACTCTCAGCTCCATCTCCAGCACCGTGTCTCCTGTGGGCCGCCATGCTTCCCGCCATGGTGATAATGGACTAAACCTCTGACCTGTAAGCCAGCCCCAGTGAAATGTTTCCTTTATAAGAGCTGCTGTGGTCTTGGAGTCTCCTGACAGCAATAGACACTTGTATAACCGCTCTTGGCGAGGGGTAGGAGTGGGGGCCTCAGCCCACCACTGAGCCTTGGGGCTCTGTGGGCCTCCGCTGCATTAGGAGGTCCTGGGAAGATAACGCTGAGTGAGCAGAACTAAACACATAGGGAAGAACGACAGTGCTTTAATAACCGTGAAGTTCCAGGGCACGCTCCTCTTCCCCACCCCATCCAGGGGACGGCGGCAGTCCAGTGAGCGCACCCTGTTCACGGTGCAGCTCCACATCTCAGCCTCTCTCCCTTCCCCACGCCCTCCCTTCCCCATGCCTGTTGAAATAGCCCATCTCACCAACAACCGCTCCAGCCTTCTGAAGGCTCTGGCCGAAGCCCTGCCCACGGTCCCCTGTGTGTCCGGTGTCCACCCTGCCTCTGAGGCATCACCCAGGACTTCTGCCTCTTCCACCTCCAGCACCGACGCAGCCACCACCAGTGCCGTTTGGGAAGTCTGCTCCTGGCACCCTGCACCCAACATGGGAGCTGCCATTAAAGACAAAAGCAAAAAATCTGGGCTCAGCAGTTCAGAGCAATTGCTGCTCTTGCAAAGGACAGGGTTCAGGTGTCAGCACCCACACTGGGGAGCTCACAACGGCCTTCAACCCCAGCTCCAGGAAGCTAGCACCGTCTTTTGGCTCTCTCAAGCATCCACATGCCTGTGCACGTACATACATGCAAACACACACATACAGAATAATACGGTTTTTTTTTAATCCTTTAAAAAACTTTTTTTAACTAACAAACTGGCGCTGGGGGTGCACTCACAGCTTGGCACATCACAGGCAGGCGGGGCTCTACGACCGAGATACATCCCCAGCCCCAGAGTTGGCACTGTGGCTCACAGGTAGGTTTCACTGGCAGCACTAACAGTCCACCGACTTCTCATGGCCAGTACAGGAAGCCATGGCGCTCATGGCTGGCCATGGTGGCCAAGACCTCCTGGGCACGTTACCACTAAGCCACACCCCTTGTGGTCCTGTTCCACCACTGAGCCAGGGCTCTCTGGTCCTGACTGTCAATAAGCCACGCCCCTTCTGGCCCTGCTCACCATCAAATGGTGTCCCTCTTGACCTATCCATCATTAAGTCACTCCCCCTTCCTGGGCCTGCTATCAGTAAATAGCGCTCCTTCTGGGCCTGTCCACCACTAAGCCACACCTTTCTGGCCCTGCTCACCATCAAGCCATGCCTTTCTCTGGACCTGTCCATCATCGAGCCGCGCCCCCTTCGGGCACTGCCCACCATCCCTGCCCCGCCCCCCCAGGGTTCTGCCTCTCACTCATCTTACTGCTCTAGCCCCTCGGTGTCTTGTCACATGGCAGGCCTTTGAGCCTCTGTGTAGTCCACCCCACCCACCTTGGTTTCGCTTCTGCAAAACATGCCATGGCAAAGCCCTCTCGTCCTTGTCTGTGCTGGAGCCCCGCTGCCAGGCTTCCCCGGTCCCACTGAACAGGCGCTCAGCCCTGGCCCCTTCGCCTACTCCGCTGTGTTATTTTTCTGCGTGAGAGCTGTAGCTTTCTAAGACATGCCATATTCGCAGGTGTTGCTTTTGCTATTGTCCTTCTCCCTCTAGGGGTCAGCTCTGTGAAAAGGTGGGTTCTTTAATGCTTGTTCCCAGTGCCTTGTGCCTAGGAAGGGGCCTGGCTTCTGTCTAGGCAAAGGGTACCAGGAAGGAAGGAAGGAAGGGAGGGAGGGAGGGAGGGAGGAATGGAGGCAGCAGGAGGGAAGGCTAGGTAGATGGATATGCATGCATGGGTGGATGGGTGGGTGGATGGGTGGGTGGGGGGATGGGTGGGGGGATGGGTGGGTGGGGGGATGGGTGGATGGATGGGTGGGTGGATGGGTGGGTGGGTGGATGGGTGGGTGGGGGGGGGTGGATGGGTGGGGGGATGGGTGGGGGGGTGGATGGGGGGGGGGATGGGTGGGTGGGTGGGTGGATGGGTGGGTGGGGGGATGGGTGGGGGGATGGGTGGGGGGATGGGGGGGTGGATGGGTGGGTGGGTGGATGGGTGGGTGGGGGGGATGGGTGGGGGGATGGGTGGGGGGTGGATGGGGGGGTGGATGGGTGGGTGGGGGGATGGGTGGGGGGATGGGTGGGTGGATGGATGGGTGGGTGGATGGGTGGGTGGGGGGGGGTGGGTGGGTGGGGGGATGGGTGGGGGGATGGGTGGGGGGATGGGTGGGGGGATGGGTGGGTGGGTGGATGGGTGGGTGGGGGGATGGGTGGGTGGGGGGGGGATGGGTGGGGGGATGGGTGGGGGGATGGGTGGGTGGGTGGATGGGTGGGTGGGGGGATGGGTGGGTGGGGGGATGGGTGGGTGGATGGGTGGGTGGGGGGATGGGTGGATGGATGGGTGGGTGGGAGGATGAATAGATGGGTGGGTGGATGGATGGGTGGGTGGGTGGATGGATGGGTGGGTGGATGGGTGGGTGGGAGGATGGATGGGTGGGTGGGAGGATGGATAACTGAACAAAAAGCAAGTTAGGGGAGGAAAGGGCTTATGTGACTTTCACCTCTGGGTCCATCACTGCAGGAAGTCAGGGCAAGAACTCAAGCAGGATCTTGGAGCAGAAACCACGGAGGAAGAGTGCTTGCTGGCTCTATTAAAGACTCCTGCATAGATAGCTTTTTTAAACAGTTCAGGCTCCCCTGCCCAGGGAATGGTACCGCCCACAGTGGACTGGACCTTCCTACATCAATTAGCGATCAAGACAACCCCCTCAGATACACCCACAGGCCAACCTGATCTGGGCAATCCCTCTATTGAGACCCTCCTTCTCAGGTGACTATAGGTTGTGTTAAGTTAAAACCATCTAAGATAGCCCGAGGTCACATGGTCAAGGGCAGTTGGCATTTGAACGTTGCCCTGGCATGGATGCTAATGTCATTCTCAGCTCTGTGTACAACACCCAATAAGCTATAATGCAGTGTGGTTTCAAACAGTGGACAAATGTCAAAGCCGGGTGGGTAAGGTGAGAGTCCAAAGAGAGGCACGTGTGTCCCTCCCTTCAGCCATGGCACCATCACCCCATGACAACAGAGTCCCGAGAATTATTTCCCCAGGAATTTCATGCTGGGGTAGGAAAAGGTGAAGCCCAGCATCAATCCGGGGAGGGATTTGCCCCAAGGAAGAGATTTCACAGTTCTGACAGCTTCCCTCCAGGTTGAATTAACATCTGCTTATTTCCTGGCTTTTGTTTGGTCTCTTCTTTAAAGCTGTGACACTGCTACAAAGAAGGCAGAGGGAGACTGGGAGTCTTTTGTCCCCTGGTTTGGTAAAATTGTGAATAAATCCGTTTTTCTTTATCAATTTCTTATATTTGTGTTAGGAGTACATGCATTTAAGTGCAATTCCTACGGAAGCCAGAAGAGGGCGTGCACCCCCCACCTCCACCCCCACCCCCCAAATCTGGAATTACAGGTGGCAAGAGCCGCCTGATGTGTTGCAAACAGAACTCAGGTCCTCTGCAAAGCCAGTATGTCTAACTGCTGAACCATCTTGCCAGCCCCTTTATCAGTTTCTGTTTCTTAAGTTCCTTTAAGATACTAGGCATGGGTTATGAACCTGGGTGCACAGGGATACCTGCGAGTGTATGTTGTAATAAGTGTGGGAAACAGGATGCTATATTGTAGCAAACACAAACACAGTACACTTTCACTGGGCCGCCTTGGCTGGGCTCACCGGCCCCGGCACCCATCAGCATCCAAGATTCACGTCATGGAGACAGGTGTGCATACTCCCGAGCTGGCACATTCGTTCCCGAGAACTTTACTTTCTCATTTCAGAATGCGAAGATCCGGCAGTACCTCCCCACCGTCTCCGGGGAAATTGCTGTAGAAGGAGGGAAAAAAAAAATCATCTGGCCGTCTTTTAAACTGATCTCTCTTATGTCTGTTTAGTAAGATTTATTCTCTCATTTATCACTACCTTCCATTCATTCACGTTAAATATGAAATTGATTAGGAGAGATCCCCATCACAGTTTTGAAAAAAAATAATTAGCCGCTACATCATGTTGCCCACAGTGCGACAGAAAGGACTGATTAAATTAGGAATATTAAAACCCCATTAATCTGCACTCAACTTAACTCTGCTTGTTCATCTCATAGTGGTACTTATTATGTCTGACATTGAAGGATATTTGCATCACCAGAAGCAGCAAGGTCACCCGCTGAAGGATGCCAGGCCCGTCATTAGTCACAGGTGGAACAGGTAACCGGAGTGAGGGTTGCCCACGTGTCACGAGGAGCTTCCCTCACAGATGCCGCTCCTGAGGTGAGGAACACCCACACCTGGCTGATCCAGGGGTCTGGGAACCCCAGAGGGTCGGGACACACTTGCTCTCTGTCACCCTCCATGGATCGCTTAGGGCGTCAAGGACCTTGGTACCATCGTCTGTGTGCCAGCTCCCCCCGCGTCTCTTCCTCATCCGGGGGTTCTGAGAACCAATCACTGAGGCCCATCAGTGTCCAGTGTCACCTGGGGGGTGTTGGCACCTACCCAGCCCCAGCTAAGCTCCCCACACCTTCTGCCCTACTCAGCTATCGGAAGCCCTGCTAGGCGGCCACTGTGTCACCAGGAATTAGGCGCTCCATCCGCAGAGTTGGCTAAGGTCCCGCAGCTGGCAAATGAAGAGCCTGCATTCAGTCCCCCAGTGGGCTGACTCCAAAGAAGGCAGCCTCAGCTTCCTTCCAGATAGGTCCATAGCCCACCTGGAACTGATTGCACAGGGTCTCCCCTCAAGGGGACCCAGAAGGTACAGATGAATCCATGAGGTTGGGGAAACACCCTGTTCAGTGTGACTTAACCATCAAATACGGCAGAGCCAAGGGTCGCCCGTCCTACAGTGTCAGACTGTGAGGCGGGGAACTTCCCCACCCAAGGGCCACCGAGTGCCCTGCAGAATTCCAGGTGAGTCACCAGCAAGGGATGAAGCATCTTACCCTCTCATTATTCTCTAGAACAAGAATCTGGAGGCTTGGGATATAGTTCAGCGGGAGAGATTTGCCTGGGCACGCACCAAGCTCTGAGTTCCACCCTTACCACCGTGGAGCTAGCCTTTTGTTTTGTGTGTGTGCGTGGCGGGGGGGTTGTCTTGTTTTTGTTTTTGTTTATTTGAGACAGTGTCTCACTCTGCGTCTCAGACTGGACTTGAACTCACAGTGATCCTCCTGCCTCAACTTCCCCAGTGCTGGGCTTACAGGCGTGCACTGCCACCCCCAGCTTAGCTGTATAGAGTATGACTTCTTCCTCTTTCTACCTCTCTGCACTGTTGTTTGAACCACAATCACATCCCAGGAAGGTCTTTCTTCCCTGAGGGAGAGGAAAGAGACACACACCCCCTCAGCAGTCTATCTGTGCTCAAGCCAGTGTCCTGCCGCTGGGTCTGGGTCAGACCTTTTTGGGGTCTGCACTCGGAACTCACAGGGGGTCGGAGTAGGTGGGGGGAGCATCCCCCAGGGCAGCCAGAGGAGGCAGCTGCCAGTAGTGAGCATGAGTCTTGCTGGCGGTAGGAGCAACAAGGAGCAAGCAGCATCCACGTCCATTGAACAGGGCTGAGGGGACAATGGCGTCTATGGATCTTTCTTGAGCAAATGAAGCCAGATAGTAGGATCTCAGCAGCCAGGCTGGCTCAGGGAAACACAAGGCCATTGGTCTCCAAGGTTGGTCCCAAGGAGGGTCCTTGTGTGACTACGTTAGAGGGCCACGCTAAGACAGCGCTGGGCTGCACATTGCGTGACCCAGGAGTGCTCAGCTCAAGTTCTGGAAAGTGAAGACACATCCTGGATTTACCTCTGCGACCTAGAGGGGCTGCCCACTTCCTCATGCCCAGAAGTATGCTGCCTGGGCCCCTGGGGCCCTTCCTGTGCAGGACCAGCCGCAATATGGCCCCTTACAAGGATGAGCAGAGCAGAACAGGGACAGAAGCTCCTTCTGGCTCTCTGGTTCTCTGAGCCAGCACAGTTCTGCCTTCACCTCTACAGCCTCTTCCCACACAGAGCACCCTCCTGCAGGGCCCCGTGGACCTACTCACCTGGCACCAGGTACACATGCTCAGTGCAGGACGCTGAGCTGCAAGCCCCTCCCCCTGCGTGGTTGGTTCTTTCAGTGACGGGCAGCTTGGGAGAAGGAGCCTAAGTCCCTTAAGGACAGACGAACTTGGCCTCCATAAAAGGTTTCTGCTTAAGGGACATGGAACTGGTTCTCATTACGCGGAGTTCTCTCTCTGCTGATGCTTTCCAGATGTGTCCAAGAAGGACAGAAAGACCCTCAGGACATCCTCTCAGCCCTGGAACTATTGCTTGTGCCAGATAACCACAGTCACATGCCAGTCACAGGGCCAAAGTGAGTCCAGGAATCAGGAGCCAGGCAGGCTGCGGCCCAGTGCCGTCCTGTGTCATCCCCCCATCCCCCACTACACGACAGAGCTTCCTCTGGTAGACACACTCAGAAGTGGAGAGGTTCACAGCCCAGCAAAGGCCCTGGGCTGGAAACGCCCAGCTAGGCGACTGAGAAGATGAACGCACAGCCCTGTAGAAACAGGACACACTAGGTCACCCATCCCTAAAGCTGCCCGGGCCATCAAATCCACGGAGGGTGGGTCAGTTGGGCTGGTGTCTGCCTCATCTGTTGCGAAGTGCAGCACTTTTGAACCAGCCTGTGTTCTGCAGATGAGCTAGGTCTAGGCTGGTCCAGAGCGCAGACCCCTCTGAAGAGCTAGCGTTCCTCCTAAGTCCAGCTACATTCTAAAACACCGAGTTTAGGCACACCCATCTTCAACACAAAAATGGGTGTGCTGGGCGGCGCAGAGCCCTCGAAAGCTCTGTTGAAGCTAGGCCTGTTAGCAGACGCCTGTAATCCCTGACCGTGTGAGGCTGAGGCAGGGGGATCGTGAGTTTGAGGTCAATCTGAGCTACAAAGCAAGTCAGAATGAAGAGAACATAACATCTATGGATAGTTTGATTCACAGAAAACGCTCCAGAGGAAAAGCGCTTCCTTGTGACTTCTGGACAGAGTATCCTGGGTCGGGTGGGGGACAGAAATAACTTTTTTTTTTTTTTTTTTTTTTGTGAGACAAGGTCTCACTCTGTAGCCTGGTTGGCCTAGAACTTACTATGTAGACCAAGTTGGTTGTGACTCACAGAGATCCCCCTGCTTCTGCCTTCCAGAGGCCGTCACAGTGGACCCAGAAATAATTTCCTGATCGTAAAAATGGTTTACAGTGAGGACAGCAGGACAGAGGAAGAGAGAGCGTGGCCACCCCCCCCCCCGTGACCCTCCCCCCATTCTCTGGGAGCACTGAGCTCTGACTCAGCACGTAGAAGGCCCAGATGTGCAAGCCTGCTAGGAGAGGCAGCCTTCCCCACACCACCGGTAGGTCGCAGGGCAGCCCAACAGGAAAACCCAGCAGCTAGGTGTTCCCCAGGTTCATCACTGAAAAGCTCGGCGATTTCACTATAGCAACTCGAGTGGGCTGGGGCGACTGGGAGGGTCATGCCTGGGTTTAACAACACAGACAAGAGTCAGTACTGCCATTTAGAGCAGTGGTGTTGGGGTGGAGGAGGAGGAGGGGGAGGCCTTGAGAGGCTTCCCCGAGCTGTCCAGAGGCTTGAGATGAAACAGCTCCAAGGCCCCTATGTTACGTGAATAAGCCAGACTCCAAAGAGAAATTGTCACGTTTCCCCATTATGCAGGGATGGGGGGTATGAAAGAAGAGGGACTCCGGGGCTGGGGGAGAAGACCAAAAGAGGGGTCCGCGGGAATAAAGTGTAGTGGGGAAGAAGGGCAAAGTGTCACATGTGAGTCTGCACATGAGTGGCATGAAGGGGGTGCTATCTGAGGAAAAGATGGGGAGCAGACAATGGGGCGGGGGGGGGTTGATAATGCAGACTCACACAGGCACAGTGGTATATACATATGGAAATGCCAGAACACATTCTGTTATTAAAGATGCTCATGTGCACACATGCACAAAGCCAAGGCAGCAGGGCCTGTCCCTCCGCTTCAGACAGAGAGTGTGTCTGCCTGCAGAAGGCCTGGCCTGAGAAGCAGAGACTGCACCCGGGAGTGAAGCAAACACAGAAAGCATCAAATCACAGAGACATCTGATGCTGCTCGAGTGCCTGGATCCAGCCATACCTGAAGCCAATAGAAACAGTGAATTTTTCTTTTCTTCATTTGATTTGCCATTTACAAGCCTGGCATCCAATAACAAAACAAAACACACGCACACACACACACACACACACACACACACACACACGCGCGCATGAAGAAAGCCCAGATCAGTATTTCTCAGTCCTAGGGACCCCTGGATGATGCAGCAGGTAGTAAGGAACACCCCACAAGGTTGGGGACGCAGCATCCTTCTGGGTGCCCTTTAAAGGGAGCCGAGAAGGGAACAGCCTCTTCCCTCAAAGCCTGAATGGCTTTCAGGGCGACTCACAGCTGAGTTCCTGGGGGTCTCAAGAGTCAGTGGAGGTAACCCACAGCCTGACAACTGACTGGTTGCCTGTCTTACATCAGGGAGAAGCGCTCACTTCTTCTGGGTCATTCCCCAGCCCTCTCCATGCACCTCACCAGACGGTGTGGGCCTAATGATTCCATTTTCTTTCTTAGGCTCTTTAAGAACCCTGACTGGGCGGGGCGATGGGCGGGGCAGGGCGGGGCGAGGTCTCCCCGGGTCTTTATCGCTCCCCTTACCCCACCGCATAAATCCACCCCAAGCCGGTGACATTTGCACAGTGCCTTTCCTCGGGTCTCCGTAATCCCTTCAGAATATTAAGGTTGCGTTCCTTTATCTTTGGTTACATTAACTTCAATTTTCCTTATAAGTAAGTATTTGGCTAAAAATTAATATAGTGAAGTTGAAAAGAATCTTCGGATAGGAAAAAGACTAATCTTATCTCGGGCTGCTCAGATCCCGGAGTACACCGGGGTTAATGTAATTAACTTACAATTTGAGCCCGGGTTGTGTACATACACCGAATCTCCCCACTGGAAACCAGATTAGATTTTATTACTCTATATATCCTGCTTCTCTGCTGCCTCCAATGCACTTCCCCGGATGACTTCAAGGCTCCGCTCCACAATGGAAATGCAGAAGCATCTGGTCCTGAGCCCACACCGCTTATTTAAAGATTTAATTAAATACTGTAAATGGAAAGCTTCCCTGAATTAACATTTTAAATGTGACTTATTGCAGGTTTGATACTGTCTTAATACCAGCCTGGGAAACTCCACCGCAAGTTGTTGACATTCAAATTGAATTCATTTGGGTGGCTCCGGGGGGACCCATTAATTAATCTAAACAACTAATGGGGATTGGTTCTGACTTTTGATGAAGATTATTTACTGAGACAATTTGCGATGAATAAAGAGTCACAGTAGGCAAATGCTTAATTGAATTCAAAAAAAGTCTCATTGTGCTTAATATCAGGGATGCGGTTGTGTGAGGGGAGCTTTGAAGTGCAGGAGGCGGCGAGCGCCTCAATCTCTCAGCCCCAGCTAATAACAGAGAGCGCGCAATTACATCCGCCAGGGTGATGTGCTCCTCCGTAGGACAACAGGTCTGCCTGGCTAGTCGCTTGCTCGGGAAGAAAGGCCTAAAGGCACGAACGAAGACGGAGCTCCTGCCCTTCAACCTGAGGCCAGGTAGCTGGGTGCCCGGAGGTGGCAGCGGTGCCCTGCGCCCCGCCCTGCAGGGTGACCCCACCCCCACCCCACCGCCGCCTCTCCTCCAGCCTCCGCTCCCTGCTCCCCTCCCTGCCGCTCTGATTCAAGCTCTCCGGGAGCTCTGATGGGATTCCACCTGGATTAAGCCGGAATGAACTTTCCATCTATCTATCTTCTCCTTTCATCTTCTGGGTCAGCAGCTCAGGTCAGAACTCGGCTTGGAGGAAAATGGAAGATTCTAGAAGCTCGCATATCCAGCCTGTGGCCTGTGCCTGTGCAAAAGCAGCACAACACAGAAGTGTGAACTTACTCAAAAACATGATGGTTTTTTTGGTGTTTTTTTTTGTTTTTTTGCTTTTGTTTTTGAAAAAGGCAATTTCTAACTCCATTGTGTGGTTATCAGTGTGAGCTCTGTAGGTGATAACTTCAAGTCATCTCTAAAGCCATCATCTAAACGGCTGGATGCCTCACAGAGGGAGAAATCTCTTCACAGAACCGGCACAGCCCAGGCAGAGGTCTATCCACCTATGGCGTCCTGGCCCTCCTCCAGGCCCCAAGAAGTCCCTGCCTTGTGTGGTATCCTCAGGCCGGAGACTCCCCAGTGCCTCTCCACCCAGTCCCAGAAAATGGAGTCCGAGCCATCAGAGTCTGCAGCTTACCAGATTCCCAGTGGCTCCAGCACATGCTCACCTCGGAGGTGCGGGGTGAGGGTGTTGGCTGCTTTTCTATTGCTATGATAAAACACACCAAGGAACTTACAGAAGGAAAGGTGCTCTGGGCCATGGTTCAGAGGGCTGGGGTCTGTGACAATCAGGACTGAGCTGCGGCAGCTGGCAGACACGGCAGCCAGCTGGAGCTGGAAGCTAAGGGCTCACGTCTCAAACCTCAACCGAGACGCAGAGAGAGCACGCCGGGGATGGTGTAAGGGTTTTGAACCTTCTAAGCCCATCCCTGGCGATGCAATCCCTCAGCAAGGCCACGTCTCCTAATCCTCCCCAACCGGGGACCAAGTCTCCAAACACAGTAGCCTGAGGGGGCCATTCCATTCAGACCACCGCAGCCGGGATGCGTTTTCTGTCATGGCGGTGCCCTGTTTGAACCTCTCTCCTTCCTGTTTCTCTGCTTTCTACCTCTGTCTCCTCTGTCTCTACCCCGTCTTTGTCTTTCTCTCTCCTCTGTTTCACTGACTTCTTGTACCCATCCCCAACCCCTACTTCTCCCAAACCAGAGCTGGGCGCCACTGGGGTCTCTTGTTGCAGGAGGGTGCACCGTCCTGAACCCCTGAATGTGTCGCTTACGTAAGGCAGCGGTTTGACCTGTGTGATGTTGACTCGGCAGGATCTGGAGGGAAAGCCTAGGCGCCTGTGTGAGGGAGTCCGTCTAGAGTATCTTGACCGACGCGGAACACTCACGCTCAAGGTCGGTGGCGCCACTCCGTGGGGTGTGGTCCTGGACTGAATTAAAGGGAGGAAGGGCACCGGGTTCACCTCTCCCTACCGACTGTGGCTGCAGCGTGACCAGCTGTCTCCCGCTGCTCCAGCCACTGTGACTTCCTCACCACGGTGGACTGTGTCCCTTCAAACCGTGAGCTGAGATACCCCCACCCCACCCCCACCCCGTTAGTAAAGTAACTAATACCCTCTGTCGCAGTGGCGGGAGCGAAGGGCCCTCTGTGGTTCTAACCCTCTCCGCCCCCAGTGTCGTGGCACCCCCAGAACTCGGCTAAGGAAAAGCCCAAGAGAGCCACCGAAGCAAGGGTAGGTGTGTTGGGGAGACCACGGGACTAGAGTCAGAGCTTGAGAGCCTGTCTTCCTCCCCTGCAGCTGCCGGGCCAACCGTGACGAGGCTCTGCCGACCCCTCCGGACGGCTCACGCACAGGTGACCGACACGCGTGTTCTCTGCTTCCCTTCTCTTCACACACCGAGGATTTGCCGCGTCCGGCTTCTGCCCTTGCTTGTCTCTCTCTGCAATGAATCTTGGGAACTTCATTTAGACGTAGGCCTGTTCCAGGGACACAAGACGCTCCTGCGGCTCAGTCTTCATTCAGTTTGCTTGTTTGCTTTGACACGGGGTCTCCGGTGGATCAGGCTGGCCTTGAACTCACTCCAGAGCTGGGGACGATTGAACTTCTGCTGAGTGCTGAGATTATGGTGGGCACCACCGCACCCAGCTTGCACCTCACTTTTGAAACTGCTTCACGTCTGGGTGAAGGCGGGGGCGGGGGTGAAGGGTGCACTGCCTGCTCTGTGGAGGGGCACAGAGGGGGGTCTCACAGGAACAGACAGGGTGCCCATGGCGGGTAGGTAGTGGGAGGAGCATATCAGAACTCACGTGTCAGTAAATACCCACCACTCCCGTGCTTTCCCCGTGGACTTGTAGTGCGCGGATTTGGGGTGCCAACAGCTGAGGGAAGGCACACGGGAATGCCTGCGATCCCTCAGTTTCCGAAGAATAGTAAGGGCAGATGATGTTCCCATACCTCAGACGTTTTCTGAAGGAAAATAATAATGCTGCGCTTTATAGACCCTTGAGCACGCTGGCCTGCGAACCAGGCGCCCCTGCTGAGCTGCAGACTCACAGCCCTGCTAACAAAGGGGGCACCATAATGGAGCTGAGCCTTGTGCGGTTTTTACTACTGTGCGTTCTGTTGCTTGTGTTCTTCGAGGCCGCTGGCTCCCGGTTCGTTTCTTGTGGCATTCATCGGGAGAGGTGACTTGGCTGACATCTCGTTGCTATTCTGTTTTTCCTTCAGTATAGCCCAGGTTGGGTCAAAACTTGCAATTCTCCTGCCTCAGCTTCCTGGTGCTGGTTCACAGGCAAGAGCCACACTCGACATAAACACTTCCACTCTGGGGTCTTTTTAGATTTAGAGGACAACAGGAAGCGTGCGGTGAGTTCTCTGGTCTCCTTGGGGGCACGTGTCAACCTGGCAGTGTCTGCGCTCACTGGGGACTGTCACAATTGGGCACCTTACAGGCACCTCGTGGATCAGGATGGGGCTTCCGGTAACCACCGAATGACACCGGTGGCAGTACCCACTGCAGAGAATGCCCGGCCAAGGAGATGGCTGAGAGGCAAAGGCACCGGCTGGCTGCCGAGCCTGACGCCTGGGTTCAATCCCCGGGACCCGCGTGGCGGGAGGAGAGAACTGATTCCCACAAGTTATCCTTTGGTCTCCAGACATACACTGTGGTACATGTGCTCACACGCACAGGCATGCATTCTGGTACATGAGCACACACACCAATCAATCAATAATCATCCATCAAAAGCTAAACCAAGAAATGAACGTGGCTACAGTACTATTACTGCTGGCTTTTTTCCTAGCCCTGTCTTGGTCCATGCCGACCGCCATGAAAACAACTCCTTAGAGGAGCTTATAAACAATTGGAATGTCTTTCGCACAGCTCCAGAAGCTTCGAAGCCCAAGAGGAAGGGCCTGTTCTATAGTTGGTGACTTCTGTATGCGCAGGGGCAGATGGATTCGGTAGACTCCCTCAGGCACTTCAGAGAGCAGCAACCTCTCTTTTCCTCGTTCCACAAGCCCGGATAGCTCCTGTTCCAACTCAGGCTCGGAAGATCTGGAGTCCTTAGACCCTACTGCCCACACAGCTGACCCGGTGGACCCACACAGTCCCTCTGTGACTGGCTGGTTTCTCTGGTATCTCCAGGCTCCTCCGTGTTGTCTCACACGACAGGACTTCCTTGTTCCGAAGGTGACGTACTCCACCGCAGGTGTGTTCACGCAAGCGTCCGTCCCGGGCAGCGGGAGACCCGCGCTGAGATGACTGAGACTGTAGCTGTTTCCCCAAGACCCTGTCAGGGTCTCTTGGATACACAGTCAGAACTGAGCTTGCTGGGTGGGGAGATGGCGGAGGGAGGCCGCGTGTCCTGTCGCTCTGATTCGTGCTCCATGAACATCTTTTCATGTCTGCTTTGGCCATTCTCTGTCCTTTCTGGAGAGTGGCTATTCGAGCCCTCTGTTTGCTTTGTTATTTGCTCCATTTCACAGGTCCAACTACAGAGCCCAGTCACATCGCTGCCTGTCAACCTTGTGATCCCCCTGCCTCAGCCTCCTGTACACTGGCATTTCAGGTAGGAGCCACCATGCCCAGCTTCTGTCCATTTTCAGCTGGGCTACTTGTTTTACTGTTATTAAGTTACAGGCTACTTTATATATTAAGGATATTAACCCCTTATCAGATGTATGCTTAAAAATACTTGCTTCGGTCCTAGGGCTCCCTCTCTTGCCCTGTTTGTCTTGGTCTTATGTCAGTTTGACACGAGCTAGAGTCATCTGAAAGGAGGGAACCTCAATTGAGAAACCGCCTCCATAAGATCCAGCTGTAGGGCATTTTCTTAATTAGTATTGATGAGGGAGGGCCCAGCCCATTGTGGGTGGGGCCATCCCCAGGCCTGGGTTCTATAAGAAAGCAAGCTGAGCAAGCCATGGGGAGCAAGTCAGGAAGCAGCACTCCTCCACGGCCTCTGCATCAGCTCCTGCCTCCAGGCTCCTGCCCTGTTTGAGTTCCTGCCCTGACTTCCGGCCTCTGCATCAGCTCCTGCCTCCAGGCTCCTGCCCTGTTTGAGTTCCTGCCCTGACTTCCTTCGGTGATGAACAGTGATGTGAAAGTGTGAGCCAAATAACCCTTTCCTCCCTGAGCTGCTTTGGTTACTGTTTCATCACAGCAATGGAGACCCCAAGATGCTGTTCATTCCTCGCTCTGCTGCAGCTGACTACTTTGCCTGTCTGCGTTCCTTTATGTTATTTGTTTGTTTGCTTGCTTGCTTTTGATAGAGGATCTAGCCAAGAATGACTTTGAACTTCAGATCTTCCTGCCTCTTGCTCCCAAGTGCTGGGATTTAGGGCGCACTCCGCCACAGCTGGATCCAGTGGGGTTCGATACTGTGATTTCCTCGTCCCCATCTTCTTTCTCTTCTCTGGTAGTCTTTGCGGGAGCAGGGTGGGTCAGTGGTGAGCAGCGCTGAGTCACTAACCCAAGAGGCTCAGACTCCAGAGAAGTGCCTTCGTGGTGTAAATCCACTGTATCACCAAAGGAGCGGGGCTTTTATGGACCAATCGGGGTGTTGCATAAGGGAGAGAGAGGTCCGATGGCTTTGGTCCATGCTGACTAGGCATTTCCTAGACAAGGTCGGAAAAGGTGCAACAAATTTTAGGCTTGTATGTTTAAGCTCCTAGCCTATCTATTTCGGCAATGTTGGTGTACAAGGCTTCAGCAAAGATGGAGGAATCATGCAGCTCCCTGCTGGGCTTTCCTGTCTGGGGCTCAACCGATGTGCCAGGATCCACCATCTTAAAGGGCCACACGACGTGGAGGTACCGGCCTCGCGCAGGTACTGATGCCGCCTCTCTCTCACCACTGGGATCCAGTAGTCACCAACATCTCAGTGAAGTCCCTGGAGGCCAGAAATAAGACAGGAACTTCTGAAGGAGGCCCCTGGCTGAGATGCTCTGTAACATGACCTCGGTCACATGGTTCCCTCCCTAGCTTTTACAGCCCTCTCTCTGTTGGGAACACATCCTCCTGGGACAGAGGTCAGGACACAGAGCAGGAAGAACTTTTGTGGGGATGGGGTTCCTAAGCAATCTCCTCCAGAACCAATTCCAACTCTCTGCGTCCATCACGGTTAGAGCGGTGGTCTGTACCAGATGGCCCAACAGCTAAGGGCATTGGTTGCTCTTGCAGAGGACCCAGGTTGGTTTCCCAGCACCCACATCGGGAGGCTCACAACCACCTGTAACTCCACCTCTAGGGGATCCAACATCCTCTTCTTGCCTCTGTGGGCAGCTGCGTGCATGCGAACATAGACGTACAACAAAGGAAAACGAACAGGTGAACGTGTCCTTGGAGCCGCTGTGGGATGATGTCATGGTTTTCCATATTGCCCAAGTGTGTGCTCCCACAATAGAGGGAAAGAAACAGAGCAGAACTGTCACCGGGGACTCCACACTGGCTGTGCTTCTCTCTGTGAGCAGTTGGAAGCACACCGCCCGCAGGTTCCCAAAGCAAAAGGCAGCTCTCGGAACAGTCCTCAACTGGCTAGGGTAGTCAGATCCCAAGCACAGCTCAGCCCGCTCCCGTGGCAGCCCATTGCATTCCCAGAAAGCTTTGCTTCAACCTCGCCCTAATTCCACCACCCACTCTCACTGCCCAAAAGCCAAAAGCTGCCAGCTGTCCTGAGGCAGGAGGGCTGTTCGGTCTGCTATGCCCGAGCGTCACCACAGACGCTGACTTCAGACTCCGCTGACTGGCCGACTTCTTGTCTCAGCCGTGGCTCCAGGGGCAGGAGTCCAAGACAACGGGGCTGGCCCCCCCTGCCTGGCTCCAAGCACGGGGCTCAGCTGGTATCGAAATCACAAGCTGCCACCTGAACAGCCCGAGAAAGACACAGGAAATAATTTATTCACACACAAAACGCTTCACTGGATCCATCCACACTGTAAAACTGCATGCAGCGCTAAAGGAAAATAGATACATGTTGAGAGCTATTTAAGGAAAAGGAGTCCAGTGTGAACTAGGGGAAAAAAAAAACAAAAACAAGATACAATGTGGTCTCGAGTTTGTAAAAATAAACAAGGAGAATAAAAAGCAGAACGGAGATCGTCTTTCATTTCCAGGAGGGAAAAACATGCACAGATAATTTGTTTCTCTTCTCTACTTTTCTATAGTTTCCGGTGGTGGTTGTTTTTTCTCTACACAAATGTATATTCCTTGGATAATATGAAATTAAAAGTTTCTTTTTAAAAGGAAGCATAGGAGCTGGAGAGACGGCTCAGAGTTAAGAGCACTGCCTGCTCCTCCAGAGGACCTGGATTCGGTTCCCAGCACCCACAACTGTCTGTAACTCCATTTCCAGGGGATCTGACACTTCTTTTGACCTCCCTGGGAACCAGGCATTCGTGTGGTGCACATAACATACAGACATGCAGGCAAACCACCCACACACTTAAAATAAAATGCATAAATCTTTAAAAGGGAGAGGATGTTTTGATGGCACGAGGTCATCCAGCCACACAGCAAGTACCACTCTAGCCAGATGGGTTCTACCCCACCCACATTAACACCTAGGGAATCTTCCAGAACCCACCCAGCCCTGTAAGATGCTTCCAGAGCCAGGTGAAAGTTTTACACCTGACACCAGAGCCCAGTGGACTAAAGTGGCATGTCCAGCTGTTCCCATCCTTGGGGCACCCAGCCCCTGCCTGGCCCAGATGGAGTGTCTGGGCAGAATCAACACAACAGGGAACACTGAACAACAGAAAAGAAAATGGAGTGCTGGGTACTCTTGTGCCCCTCCTCCACCTTAGCCTGGTACTGAGCAAAAGAACCCCAATATCCTCTGGGTTTCCCTTGCCTCCCCACATAGAACGTGCCAGGGGCAGGCAGCCAGAGCTGGACAGAGGCTGGGCGCCTTCGCAGGCTGCTTCCCTAGTTGGGTGCCTTCACATGCTGCTTCCCTAGCTGGGTTTACTCCGGGAGCACCCACAACTGTGAGACAGGGATGTAACAGCACAGGTTAGGCAGATCCTGAAAGTCCAGGCAGTGAGATCCCCATACTGCAGAGACATCGCCTCTCAGGCACCTCGTTGAAACGGTCGGCACCCAGCTCCAGCTTCTGACCCACAGGGTAGCAGACACCGGATTTTGCATTGCCACTAAGTCCGTGCCGGCTGTTACCAGTCGGGTACCCTGCTTTGAAAACCATTGAGAACCAAGGAGAAAGTTTCTGGGCTATGGACAGGACATGGGCCCAGAGCCAGAGGCCACCAGCCTCACCCCAAGCAGCAGCTGACCATGGAGCTGACCATGGAGCTGACCCGGCTGGAGTAAACAGCTCAGGTGCCCCCAGCCCCCGCGCCGGGAGAGCGAGCGGTGTGGGTGCCCGACATGGCCCTGGCTTTTGTTTCTCAGGGATGCCTGCGCCCAGGGATGGAGTCACCTTCCAGGTCCTCCTCCCTCCCTGAGCTCATTGGCATTCCTCTTGCTTGTAAACACCTGGAGCTTTTGAGATTGTGCTGAGGTCTAGAACTGGGGGAGTTTATCACAGTTAAGTTGGTGGAGGTAAAAGGGGGGGTGGGGGGGAGGCGGCAGGGATCAGCAAAGATTAGTAAATTATTCACACCTCTCCCCTTCTTCTCAAGAGCACTTAATCAACACCTTTCTGTTTCTCCATCCATTTTGAAAGGAGGCAAGGGAGGGGGCTGGCATAATGTTTAATTAAGAAATTAAGCCACTCCTCTCCTAAATATTCAGTTCGGGAAGGGGGAGGGGAGAGGCCAACCAGCCCAGGAAAATGGTTTTTATCACCAGGAAAAAAAAAAAAATCCGATGCCCAAAATAGCCCCATGGTTGCCCTAGCAACCAGCATATGCTCCCCTCCCCCCCTCCGTCCGCCTTTGCATACGGCTGCATATTTCTATCATCTCCCTTGCAGGCACAGTTCATAAACACGGCGGCATAATAAAGAACGTTATCGCCGATGACTTACGGCCCAGCTGCGCCCAGCCAGATAGCGAGTGGCGAGCCAATACAATTTCATGCAGCGAGGGCCACAGATAGATGGGGTGCCCTTCAAGTGCGATGCTACTTCTGTGAGTCAGTCCAGATTGGGAAATAAACTCGGTCTCGCCCTCCTCCCCATCCGCCAGAGACAAAGCAGGCCCGGCCGATGCCCGGGAGTCTCATTAGGGCCGGAACAAGCTCGCCCTGAGCCCTGGATTAGCCTGCCAGACTTCTGAGCTCGGCTCTGCTCGCCTCCTGCCTCTGCCTTGTCAAAGGGCCCAGCCTGGGATGGATGAGGGTCTGTTTGAATTAATTATCCTCTCTTCAGGAGGACTACTTGTGGGGGGGGGGTTCCCCCGTGGCTGGGGTGGGGGGTGGGGCAGGCTCCTCCAGCTGGGGGAGGGAGGTGTTAATTGTGGGGTCTCACCCTCTCTGCTCTCTTCAACGCAGGGGCCGAGAGCCACTCTGTCCAGGGAGGTTTCTCTGAATTAGGGACAGTTGTCCCATCGGCTGCAAAGCTGCGTCATAAAACTGCTTCCCTGGTCCTTGGTCCAGACTAGGCCAGAGGTTTTTTACACTGAACTAAAGCCAAGGCTAGGCACAGTGGAGGAAGGAACTGGTCCAGCTGACCGAAGAGTCTGGGCTGTGGGGCCCTGGGGGTTCCTGGGGCCTCCTGGGATGAGATCCAGGAGGAAGGGTCTTGTGTGATTTTAAGCCACTCTTGCAGAAGCCTGCTAAACTGGCCAGTCCCCACCCTGCCCCAGTCATGCACGGGCAGGGCTATCAGCTCTCCAGGTCCCAGAGGTCTCACTGCCCCTCTGTCACTAAGGAGTCCCTTCCAGGCCACTCCCCAGCCAAGTAAGAACTGGAATGGGGTCTATCTGTGGCTGCTCTCTGACTTCAGGGGTGGGGGGCCAGGTTGTGGGGGGGGCGTAGAGAGGCCTAGGCTGGAATCAGGAGAGTGTGGGGTGGGGGCTGCTGGGCAGCAGGTAGATCAGGGTGGCAGGCTTAGTCCGCTCCACCTCCTGGGCCCAGATAATACCATCTGCAGAGAAAGCCCTGATAAGGGTTAGGGTGAGGGCTGGGCCCGCAGGATGGATCCACAGTTAGCCAGCCAGGGAGCTCTGGTGTGAGCGGGGACATTGGAGCTGGGGAGGCTCCGGTAGTCCTGGAAGGCCCTAGGCTGCTGGACCCAAGCCTCCTTTTTCCCTCTTAGGCCAAGTGTGAGGTCACCTAAGGGGCTGTTCCCAGGCCACCTGCCAGAGGAGGAGCCAGAAAAGCCTGTTGGCTCACAGTTGGCCCCATGAGCCTGCCCTAGACAGGGCTTCCTGGGGTCACCCTCCAGCCTGGCTGCAGATCATCTGTGCTCTCTGGATTCAGGGCCTGGAAGTTCGGGTGACACTGGGTGTCAGAGGAACTGTGTAGGCTTGTCCCCTGGGTTTTGGTCTGTCTAGACAATTCCCGGGTGACTCTGTGTGTGTGTTTCTCCTCCAACCTCTACTACTGAGCTAGAGGAAACAAGAAGGAAAAAAAAAACTACCCCTTTCAAGCCTCACCCGGTTCTCCCTGGCTCATTCCCAGAGCCCTTCCCCAGGTCCTAAGGAGTTTCAGATGGACACATGTATCTATATAAAGGCAAAAAGGGCATGGCACAGAAACAGCTGTTTTAGCCTCGCATGGTGTGGCGCAGGCCTTGGGAGACAGAGGCAGGCAGGTTTCCAAGAGTTTGAGGCTAGCCAGCACTACATAGCCAGACCCTGTCTCAAAATATAAATAAATAAATAAATAAATAAATAAATAAATGGTTTTAAAGTGGCAATTTGATATCATTTGGCTCCATCACAATGTTGGGCAACCAGCACCTCGGTCTGTAGTAGCTACACTGCTGTGGAGGCTCAGCAAGGAAGACAAGGAGGCGTAGTCATGTGAGGAAGCCAGACCTCAGCAGAGGGAACCACTGTCATGGCCAGCGCCATACTCACAGTGGAACCCCGAGCGTCTGAGCTCAGGTGTTTTTATTGATTCAGAACTCCTCGGGTGTTCTACTGATAGCACGTGCAGATCATTAGCAATCAAACATCCCCACAGAAATCCAACACCTGCAGACAATACAGAACACCAAAACCTAGGCAGACCCTCACCCAAAAGTTCACAAAGCAATATTTTAAACACAACTAAAAATAAACTTCTACATCTGTCTTGTCCTGGAACTTTCTGTTTTCTGTGCTGAGGACAGAACTCAGGACCTTCATTACACAAGGCAAGGCTCCTACCACAGAACTACGCTGCCAGCCCTCTAAACCTTCTTCATCTCCATAAAAGGAAACTGCTGGAGTGTGAATGCTGCGTCCCTCAGAGGCCCACGTGTGAATGGCGTGGTCCCCAGGGTGACATCATTGTGGACCTGAGCCTTGCAGGAGGTCACTGGGTCACAGAGTTCTAGAGGTCCATTTCCTGACAAGGTAGACTCATGGCTTTCGGGCCTCTGTTGAGGGTGCTGGGGAGCAGGTGGAAGCCTGTGCTGGAATAAACTGCTTTTCCTCCACTCTCCCGAATGCAGAGAAGAGGCCGGCACAGAAGGGTGAAGGGTTTGCAGAAATACTCACCACCAAACCGGCTCTGCTCCAGGATGGGATTGGTGAAGGACCCAGAGGACACCGTCCCGCCCCCACCCACCTGTTTCTTCCATGTGAAAGGAAAGGTCAGGCTGGGCTCAGCAGAGTGCACCTGCAACCCTAGCACTTGGGACTGGAGGCAGGAGGATTGCTGTGAGTTTGATGCTAGCTTGAACTACAAAGTGGGTGTCAAGGTAGCCTGAGCTACATAGCAAGACCCTGTCTCAAACCAACACACACACACACACACACACACACACACACACACACACCACAGTGGGGGAGGGACTGGTCTCGTTTTCTTCCCGTGGCAAAGGAGGTTAGTAACCCCTGTGCTCACCCAGAACAAAGCAGAACAAGATCAGCCTTGCATTCTGCAGAGGGTGAGAGTCTTTGAAGGGTAGGAAAATTCACAATCATTTCCTGTCTCTGGAAACCTTCACCCGGACGTCCTAAGGCAGGCTCCGCCGCTCCAGCCCCATAATCTATGGGACCATTAGGGAGGGAGGTAGTGCCAAACCTGACAGCAAGGCTCCACCATCTCTGCCCCGTGCGCCTTGCTGCCGCTGCTCCCGGCTTCTGTCATCGCAAGCCAGACACCTGCTTCCTCTCTGTCCTTCTCCAAGGTGATGAACACCCGGCCCAAGCCGCTTCCAGCCCCTCACCAGTCTGCCCAGCCTTTGTGCCTCTGTCCTGAAAAAGAGGCTGCGGGGACAGGGAGCCCGGCTACTCATCTCTGGTGAAGGTGACACACAGATTCCACTGCAGCCCGGTGTCAGACTAGAGCAGGGGAGAAAGCCGGACGGTGGGTACAGTGCACCCCCGGCTCCCTCCTCGCATCGAGCTGTTTATGAGAGCAGACACCAGTCCAGATAGGCGTACACCTCCTCTCTGCTACAACAGATTCCCCTCACCCTGGGCTCAGCTGGCATGTCGGTCCTGCCCCACTTGCTCCAGCAGTCAGGACCCTGCCGGGAATGTGCTGGATGCTGCTGCGGGAGGGGTGAGCGTGGGACCCTGAGCTGGAAGGTAAGGAGGGCCCCCTGTGATCCAGGGCTAGCTCCCGACATCTGGGGGGTGGAGGGGCTGCTATTTATTTATTTATGTGCTAGGTATCATTAGCTGCTTCGCTGTGAGTTCTCAGCAGACCTCGGTTATTCTGCCCACAGTCTGTCATGGCAGGAGCCGGAAGGGG
Source organism: Cricetomys ansorgei (assembly GCA_026225945.1). NCBI lineage: Eukaryota > Metazoa > Chordata > Mammalia > Rodentia > Nesomyidae > Cricetomys > Cricetomys ansorgei. The sequence continues at coordinate 19,745 of JAMJFZ010000205.1, read as the reverse complement.
TTGGTCACGTTGCAAGCAAAGCCAGGGAGCAGAGAGAGAGAGCAGAGAGAGATGACACACTGCTGCTCAGCTCGCTCCCTCATTTTTATACAGTTCTAGTCTCTAGTCCATGGGGCGGGGTCGCGCATGCTCAGGGAAGAGGGGCGTGGCTCTCCCAACCTCAATTAAGCCACTCTAGAAACTTCTTCACAGACATGCCCAGAGTTTTGTCCCCTACGTGCTTCTAGGTCATGCCAAGCTGACAGGCAATGTTACCCACCACGGAGCTGAAGGGGAAAGTTCGGAGTCGGAGCTGTGCGGGCCTCCGTTGCGCGGCCGGGTTGCCTGGTAACAGGTGTGGCAAGTCCAGCCCTAAGGGCCTCATCCCTCTCAAGACCCACAGGCATCCACAAGATCAACACCACCCAAGCCATGCAAATCACAAGTGGCTAAGTGAGACTTGAACCCGGGACTGGATTGCTTTGAGCCTTTATACTCCTGGTTTTCAGCGCGAGGTGGGGAATTGTGGGAGAATGAAAGAACAATGTTACTGCCGAGAAACCGGCTCCACTGTGGCGTGAGCACAGCATCCTGTGGGGAGCAGGGGCGGAGGAGTAGCTGGAGCACTAAACTCATGCTATCTTGGGTGAGTGCTCTGTAAGAACACAGCACCCCCCACACACATACCCTTCCTGACATCAGCACCCCGAGATTTCTCTGTCCTCATTATGCCTAGAGATAGATAGAATCTCCTGCAGCCCAGGCTGGCCTCAAGCTCACTGTGTAGCCCAGAATGACATTGAACATCAGATTCTCCTGCCTTCACCTCCCAAATGCTGGACGAGGCATGTGCCACCGTGTCCAGTCCATATGATGCTGGGGGTGAAGCCAGGACTTTGTACTTGCTGGCAAGCCCTGTGCCAACTGAGCTACAGCCCAGCCCTGAACCTTTCTTGTAACATCTCTCAGCCGGGAGCTGGGAGGAACTGGGAAGCCCTAGGAAAGGCAGACACGGACCCCTGCCAGCCCTACAGGGTAGAGCCATGTACAGCAGACAAAGAGGGAACCATGTCCTGGCCAGCACGCCAGAGGGAAGCCACAGCTGTTGGCAGTGAGGAAACCCTCCTAAGGTCCCAACGGAGATGCAGGAGATGCCTGGTCCTGGCCCCTAACGGGACATCAGCAGCAGCCATGAGGAGGAAGCACCATCCAGGGGAGGGCCCATCTCACCAGGGCGGAGGTCACCTGGCCGCACGAAGGTTCGGTGCCTTCAGGGATTGCAGGGCACTGAGAGGGGGGTGGTGGCTTGGATGAGATGGTCCCATAGGCTCAGGCATTGGAACACCCTGTCGGCTCCATTGGTGGGGATGTTTAGGAGGTGTGGCCTTGCGGGAGGAAGTATGTCACTGGAGGCGGGCTCTAAGAGCTTAGAGCCTCACCCCATTTCCAGCTCCTCTCTGCTTCCTGTGTGCAGTTGAGCTGTGATCTCTCAGCTTCCTGCTCCCACCACCATGCCTGTGTGTTGCAATGCTTCCCGCCATGACGGACTCTCATCCCTCTGGAACCATACGCCCAAATAAACTCCTTCTTCCGTAAGTTGCTTCTGGTCCTGGTGTTTTATCACAGCAATGGAAAACTAACTCATACAGGTGGGAACAAAGATTGGCAGGGAAAAAGAGGCCACCAGGAGCACACGAGGCCTCGGAGCAAGGGTGAGGGACAGCCCTGCCTCCCCACTCTCCTAGTGTGCAGGGGAGAGGGTAGGAGGGTCCCCGGAGGGTTCTCTCCCAGAAGGAAACCTCTCTGTGGTCAGAAGCAGGGAAGCCTGGGGCTGAGGTTAGCTGCCAGGCTAGAGTCATTGTCCTCTGCCCAGTGAGTCCCATAATGTCTGTGCTGATCCTGAGCCAAGTCACCTTCCTGTTGGGCCCAAGAATCACCCCACAAAGACCACCAAGACCACATATGCAAAAACCAAGAGCACTTTCATCCTGCAGAGCAAACCTACATGTAGGGGTCAGCTACTTTTCAAGATGGCGATGACCAGATGCTGCCATGTGGGATTTTTAAAGGAAACAGGCAGTATCTACGGGATCTGAACGGTCAGGACCTGAATACTGGGTTGTTAAATGGCACAGGGAAACAAAGGCTTCTGGGAAAGCGAGTACTCGACAGTAAGCAGAGAGGAGAGATCAGTGCCACCGCCACTAGGGGCGCTGGTCCTCTCACTCCCCAGAGCCACGCTACTGACAGGACCTCAAGCTGACTGGCCCTGGTGTGTCTGCTAGCGCCTCTTCTGCTCCTGGTCCCCCTTTTATATTTTTTAGATTTACTTATGTACGCGAGTGTTCTGCTTGGATATATGTCTGTGTACCACGTGCGTTCCTGGCGTCTGTGGAGGCCGGAAGAGGGCGTCAGAGCCCCCGAAACTGGAGTTATGGACAGTTGTGAGCCCCCATGTGTATGGGGGAGCTCGAACCCAGGTCCTCTGCAAGATCTAATATTCCTAACTGATGAGGCATCTCTCCAGGCAGTCTTTTCCTTTCTTGTCCTCCCTCCCTTCCTTCTTCCTCCCTCCCTCCCTCCCCTCCCCCTCCCTCCCTCCCTTCCTTCTTTCCTTCCTGTTTTTGAGACAGGATCTCATGTATTCCAGGCTGAACTCAATATGTAGCCAACGATAACCTTGAATTTCCACTCCTCCTGTCTCTACCCCCCCCCCCCACTGAATTCTGGGATTATGTGTGTGCAGCAGGGCAGACTACCCCTGAGAACTTCTTCGGGACATGGGTGCCCAGACCTACCCTCACTAATCAGCCCCAGTCCCCGGGCTGAGGCTGGGGGTCTGCACGGCTTCCAGCGCAGGTGGTCTCAAAGCCACGCTGGGAAGTGTTAAGTCAGGTCACCGAGTCTCAACTGTCAGATCTCAGAAAGACCATGTCACCAGCTGGACGCTACAGGAGGGACCGATGTCGTTCGCATTCCCAAGGAGCCAGGGCTTCCCAGACATCCAGCCGCCCCCGATCACCATCACCATGTCCTCAGGAGGTCACAGAGACACTTGGAGCAGCTTTGTCCAGGTGCCTCGGTAGGAGCTGGGTGTAAAACACTGAGAAAGAGCAATTATTAACTCCCACGCAAACAGCCAGAGAACAGGCAACGTTCATCCACGAGACCCTGTAAATCTTGATATATTTTATGAATCTCACTTACATTTCTGCTCTGACTCGTGCATAAAACTTGTAGAGATTTATACAAGCCAGTCACATGTCACCCCTTCCCAAACGGCTCTCTGTCTCGGTGACCTTTTAGAAGCCAACAGCAGCCTTCCTGTTGTTACCCGTAATTGGAAAAGCATCGGAGATAAGAAAATTTATGGTAATAATGATCTACCTGAACAAGACCATAAAGAACACCGGGTACCCAAGGGGGCGGAGGGAGGCAAGCACGTGTTCATCACACGTTATCTCCATCCTCCAGGGCCCGTGGCAGCCGCCGCTCCCGTGGGTCCCCAAACCCAAGGCTGCGGCTCACACACGGCCGACCCGGCGGGGTATGGATGCTTCGGGCTTCATCTGGGTCTGTAGCTTTATTCTCTGTGAATAAAGGTCAAGGTCTTGGGGGCCCACCATCCCCCGCCCAAGGTCCTCCCCACTTCTACATGGATTTGCACTCAGTGGAGTTACAGATAAAGAGGTTGAGGACAGACAAGGGCAGGGGTGAGGGTGGGGGCACGTCCTCGGTCCCGTGAATCCTGCTGGCTTTCTGCGCCCAAGCGGGGTGCTGTTCAGCGGGGTGCTGTTCAGCAGGGCTGGGGATACTGCAGGACCGGAATATGAGAAACCCCACCTTTGTGATGTTTCTGTCTTGTTGGATCTGAGTTCCCACGTTTCTGACCACAGGAAGAAAAACACCTCGCATATCCAGAAGACCCAAGAGTGTTCTAGACTTGTGGAAACTGAGTCACTGGGGCGACAGCTAAGAACTCAGTAGCCACCCTGGCTACCAGAAGAACATGGAAAACGTGAGTGGGATTTTTAGCGTTTGTGTGCGACGGCGTGCTCTGTCTTCTTATTAGCCTGTGACCACGGTGTAAAACAATGGGCGCCGTGGCATCTCCAGCTGTGCGTGTCAGGAGCTGAGCTCAGGCTCACCCTGGTCCCCCAGCTCCTGCTGGTGTCCTTCCTCTCCTCAGATAGTCGAATAGTCTCACAAACACACATTTACACACACATGTGTGATCACAAACACACCACGTACAAACACACATTGACACATACCACATATATACATTCACATTTATCTTCACACAGATGTGCATACACCATACACATCATGTACACACACGTGCGCGCACACACACACACACAGAGATGTGCATGCATGCACTTACACACACACACACACACACACACACACAAACTCACGCACATTTTCAAAACCTGGCTTCCCCATCTGAGAGGACATATAGTATTCATCTTTCTGAGTCTGGTTTATTTCATCATGAGAATGTTTCCGGTTTTGCCCATGTTCCTGCAAATGGCATGCTTTCTCTCTTCTTTGCGGCTGAGTAAGATTCCACTGTGTCTGTTCTTCATCTTCTTTATCCTCTTATCTGGCGATGGACATCTGGGCAAATCCTTGATTGACTCTTGTGAATGACTGCAATAGACATGTACAGGTGCCCCTGTGGCACGCTGACTTACTGTTGCTGGGAACGTAAACCAGGCACCTCCAGGCACCATGGAAACCAGTATGGGGAGAGTCCCTAA
>JAMJFZ010000205.1:0-10000 GCA_026225945.1 Cricetomys ansorgei | reverse complement strand
GAGAAGAGGAGCTGCCAGCCAAGAGAGTCTCGCCCACCACAGACCTGCCGTGCTCCAGGAGAGAAACTCAGCGGCAGGAAATGGGCTTGCCAGAATGAGGGGGTTTGGGGACACCCTCCACACACCACAGGATGAGTCCAGCCTCCTCCAAGTGGTTCCTGGATTCAAGGCGAGAGGGCGGGGGAGGGGGAGGACAGAGTGAACAGGCTGAGCAGTGCCACCCATCGGGACCGGGGCCTCCTCCAAAGGATGGCAGCATGCTTCCAGAGTCCTGCCCCCACCCACAAGTGGCCTGCGCTGTACAACCTTTGAGCCATCTTCCCAGAGACCTGTGTCTCCAGCATCATCTCCATCTGCCTCACCAAGTGGATGGGCATGTCCCCATCCCTGGTGTCCCCGTCCCCGAGGTCCCTGTCCCTGAGGTCCCCATCCCTGAGATCCCTATCCCTGGTGTCCCAATCCCCAAGGTCCCTGTCCCCGAGATCCCCGTCCCTGAGGTCCCCATCCCTGGTGTCCCCATCCCTGGTGTCTCCCGTCCCTGGTCCCCGTCCCCAAGGTCCCCGTCCCTGGTGTCCCCGTCCCTGAGGTCCCCGTCCCTGAGGTCCCCATCCCTGGTGTCCCAATCCCCGAGGTCCCCATCCCCGAGGTCCCCGTCCCTGAGGTCCCTAACCCTTTGGCATCTGACCCAAGAGAAAGTCACTTTGGAGGCACTTGACCTTCCCACCGTCCCAAGGAAGTGGCGGGGGGGGGGGGGGGGCGGGGAGGGGAAGGCTGTCAGCAGAATATGGTGGAGCCGCTCGTTTCCAAGGCAACTGTGCAGGGCCCTGCATCCCAAGCTCAGCCAGTTGGAAGCTCTCCTTATCCAAGCAGGCTCCACGGAGCCTTGTCTGTCCCCGCAGGGTGGCAGTGGGGGAGGAGCAGGGATGGGTCCCCCCATGGCCTGGTCCCTGGCTTACGACTGGCCGCTCTGTTCAGCTCACGGGGTCGAGGGTCACGAGCTGGCACCAGGAGGCAGCGGCGAGCCACCAGCCCACTCCACCGCTAATTACTTCCCATGATGAACATGTTATGTCTTACACTTGAGATAATCAATTTGGAATGGCCACTCTGATGAATTAATGGGCACTTGATGGGTGTCATTTGATAATCCGTGCAAGGACTGGGCTCTGTTTTTAACAGCGGCTGATCAGGGTACAGCATGGGTGTGAGCACCTGTGCTCTGACTCTGCCTCCCTTTCCTCCTCCTCACCCCTCCCTAGCTCCTCCCTCCTCTCCCCCTCCTTCCCACCCTCCTCTGCCCTCCCTTTCTCTCTCTCTCTCTCTCTTCTCTCAAGTGTTGGTTCCTTCTCCCTCCTCCTTCTCCCCTTCGGTCCTCTCTGACCTCTCCTGCTCCCCCTCTCCACACACAGGAAGAACTCCGCACTATAACAAAGCTGACACCCAGATTAGCCTACCGCCCCAGGAGGTCGCCCTCCATATACACACCGGGTGCCCAGTGGGCTGAGCTGTGGCCAAGGTCTATGAGTAGACATTTGGACCAGCTTCACCTGGTCCAGGACTCCTCCTAACTTCCCAGGGTGGCAGCTGTGACTCAGTTTCTTCACAGGGAGTCAGAGGATTAGGGTTTGAATTGAGAACACCTGCCTCCAGGGACGTCTGCGGTGTCTGTCCCAGCAGCTGGGCCCAGGGGCCATGAAAAACACAAATGTGGACCACAAGAGAGTTGTAATGTGTTCCGAGCAGATCTGTCAATTACTAGCTAGGAAGCCAGACTTCAAAGCTGCTGCAGCAGGGGCACAATTCTCCACAAAGGAATAAAGACAGTTCGCCAGGGAGAGAACAGTGTTTTCACAAAACAGCAGCTGGATGGTAGGGTACCCACCTGCTTTGTTTTGTTTTGTTTTAATAACAGGCACATCTCAGCCCGTTCCCGATCCCAGGTGTGAACACAAGCCCGCTGAGGCGCAGACCTTCATGTGCAGCTCTAAACTCTAAAGCCTTCAACAGAAAACACAAAGACTTTGTGCACTAGGGAAGGTTTCCAAGCCATGAACTGGTCTTCGGATTAGAAGTCTCCTCTCTTTTTGGAGACTTAAAGATTATAAACAGCAGGGCGGTGGTGGCGCACGCCTTTGATCTCGCACTCCGGAGGCAGAGGCAGGCGGATCTCTGGGAGTTCGAGGCCAGCCTGGTCTACAGAGTGAGTTCCAGGACAGCCAGAGTTCCAACAGAGAAACCCTGTCTCGAAAAAAAAACAAACAAACAAACAAACAAACCAAGAGTGGTTATAAACAAGCTCCAGGCTGTGGGCAAATACTTTAAAATGCCTACCTGCTGAAACGTGGTCCAGGACACGGGAAGAATCCTCACAATGTAGCAAGATGAGGAGCCGGGCGTAACGGCTCACACCTGCAACCCCAGCACTTGGCAGGCTGAGGCTGAGGCAGGAGGTCAGCCAAGAGGCCAATTTGGGCCACATAATGATTTCTAGGCGAGCCTCGGTTCCAGAGTCTAGGTTCCATTTCTAAAATAATATCAATAACGATTCAGATTTAAAGTTGGCACAAGTTTGAAAAGGCATATGTCATTTAAACAGAAACACGGTGAAAGTGAAATTCTGCCTGCTGTCATCGGGTGACAGGGAAATCTACCTGACAGCCACCGTGAGAAACGGGGTGCGGGCTCAGCCCCGCAGAGCCAACACTCGGGCTGCAGCAGGAAGGATTGCTCTCAGTTGGGGCCAGCCTGACCTGGGTAGGCTAGCCTCGGCCACAGAGCGAGACCCCGTCTCAAAATAGCTACAACAGGAGGTGGGAAAACTCACGATGAGATCACAACAAACCCGCTAGAACACCTAGAAAAGCAAGCGTTCACAGTTATTTTATGTGTATGAGACATCATGTTGTGCACCACACGCATGCAGTGCCCACAGAGACCAGAAGAGGGCGCCGGGTCCTTTGGAACTGCGGTTATAAATGGTTGTGAGCCCCCACGTGATTGCTGGGAATTGAACCTGGGTCTCCTGCAAGAGCAGCCTGTGCTCTTTCTTAGCTGAGCATCTGCTTCAGCTGAAAGGAAACTACAATCTATCCATTGTCTGGGGCTTCCCTTTCCTTCTGCTTACAGCCAACCCGTTTCTCAACAAACACTGTTCATGGAGTCGCACGTTCATCGGCACAAGACCTCGTTGTGTCTGGAGGTTGCTAGGCAGGCTTAGTGTCAGTAATTTTTTAATCTAAACTTCTAGGTGGGGTCAGAGGGTAGCTAGACCAGCAGAGGCTAACAGGGGTCCAACGCTTCCTCTTCATCCGTGCTATTCCGCATGACTCAAGGTCCTTCTTATTATGTGTGATGGCTGTTCTCGGTTACACCCGGAACGACAACCCAGCAGTGGAGGGCACAGCTGTGAGAGACTTTTTGCCTGGTTTGAAGTGGGGGAATCCACTTCTAGTCCGGACCTTTGAGGCAGGAAGATGCGCCTTCAGTCTGGGCCACACCTTCGGCGGGAAACCTAGGTGAGGACATAAAAGAGGACGCTCTGCTCTTTGCCTGCTTGCTCTCGTCTGTTCCTTCGCTGGCATCGGAGCCTACGTCTTCGGGACTCCAGCATGTACCGGAAACCAGCTGGGACGTCCAGCCTTGTGGACTGAGCAACTGCTGGATTCTTGGACTTTCCGTTCACAGTCGGCCGCGGTCGGACCCTTGATGTATGTAGAAGGTTTCATCTACTGAGTTCTGCTGCTCTAGGGAGCCCTGAACAACACACTACGAAAACAAACCATCAGAGCGGATCTTATGTCTTACAATCCACAAATAGGACACATGAATAAGATCAGGGTGGTAAACCGAGTCAGGCTAGACAGAGTCTGTGTAGCCCAGGCTGGCCTCGAACTCGCCATGTTCACGCCTCAGCCTCCCACGGGCCGACTCAAGTCGGTTTTTTCCAACGACTTATCTCAGTTTTAACATTTGAAGTTTCTATACAACCTTTCTGCCTTCTGCCCAATGTCAAAACAATTTTAAAGGCAGGAGGGCGTCATTGCCCCAATCCCACACATCCCTGCTTCCTGCAGGCCCTGCCCTGTCTGGGACATCCCGAGAAGGTAGTTTCAAGAAGGCTTCTGCACACGCCAGAGTCTCTTTGGGTCATCCCTCAGGGGTGAGAAAGACTCCTTAAGGGGACACGTGATTGGTGGTAGCTCAGCTGAGAAAAGTGGAGGGGGAAACAGACCCAGCCGGGGAGGGAAAGGGGCAGAGGCGCCCGTGCCGTGCCAGGTGCTGCCTAGAGCACCGGAAGGCTGATATATGGCTGCCATGAGCCAGCCCCTCCCCTGCCCACCAGGGACCCTCTAAGCTCCTGAAAACATGACCTCCTGATCCATTCACTGAAAACTAAAATCGGTCACCAGCCCTCTGACCTCTGAGCAGCTTGACCCAACACAAATAAACTCTCCTGTTTGCTTAAGAAACTGTCTGGAAGCCCAGAAGCGCATATCTCCACTCCAGTCAGAGTGAAGGCTCTCCTGGTAGCTGGCTGGTGGCTGCCTGAGCACCGGCCTGGGAGACGCCTGGGCTGCTCCCATCTGGCTTGGGGCTGCCACCTTCTCACCACTGTTCTGCCTGTCCTTCCAACACAGGGATGGACAGAAGCCCTGCTGCCCGGGAGGATGAGTACCCACCTCCTAGTCCCCCCACTCTCCAGTCCCCCTCCAGCCCCTATCCCTCCCAGTCCCCCCAGCCCCCAGTTCTCCTCTTCCTACCCCTGCCCCCCAACCTCCAGCCCTCCACCTCCCACCCTGCCCTCCCACTCCATCCAGTCCCCCACCTCCCATGCCCCAGCTTCCCACCCCCATCACCCTTGCCCCCAGTTCCCATCCCTCCATCCCCCATACCTTAGCCCCCACCCTCCCACCCCCCAGGTCCCCAGCCTCCCAGTGTCCCACCCCCTACCCCCCAGCACCTGCTCACTGCTCTGTGGCAGAGCCATTGTGGAAGAGCAGAGTTGCTGTGGAGGAATTCTTGTCCCTCTGGCAGTCTCTGGCAACAAAGAGAGAACACTTCCCTTAGGTCCCGAGTTCCCCTACTGTAAAAGTGACATAGCTCATCATTAAAGAGTCGTGGGATCCATCCTCTCGGGCCTGAGCTCCCCATGATGTGTGATGACCTAGGCTACAGGTTTCCTTCATTAGGCCTCTGGATGAGGGGGCAGAGTTTTGTATCAGTAGAACACCTGAGGAAACTCTGTATCAATAAAAACTCCCGAGATCAGACGACCAGGGCTCCACTGTCCAGGATGGCGCTTGCCGTGACAGGTGGTTCCCTCTGCCGAGGTCTGGCAGGGTTTGCGTCTATGAGAATGTCTCCTTGTCTTCTTTGCGGACCTACACAGTAGCTGACTGCTACCCATGTCTGTCCCCCAGCTGTGTAGTCTGTGATCAAGTCTCCACCTAGAAAGGCTACTTGCTCTCCGAGTGTCAGGGGCTGCAAGGCTCTTAGGCTGGGTCCACAGAGCCCTGCAACGGGCAGCCCATCTGTCACTGTGAATTCCTGCACGGCTTCGGAGACTGAAGGGACTGGGGTATGACTGGGGCTGGGGTGAGAGGGTGCAGAAAGGGTACACGTGGGGGCTGGACAGAGGGGCCACGCTCCCGCTGATGGAGGGACACCAACCTGTAACCTCACACGTGTATCATGACAGCACAGGGGCAGATGCGGAGGCCCGCACCGCCAACCACAAACAAGAAGCTCGGAGAACACCCTAGGAACGGCGCGAGCTTTTTGAGACCTCAAAGCCGACCCTCAGCGACGCACCTCCTCTAGCAAGGCCTCCTCAGCCACCTGGGAACTAAGTGTTCAAATGTGCGAGATGTATGAGGGAGAACTCACTCAAACTGCTACTAGCTCCCAACCTGCCTATCCCCTGGATCCAAGCAACAGGACATTAGTTCCCTTGACACAAACGTACTGCAGACCCCTCCAGGAAAGCCCAGCTGCCTGCCCGTCAGTTTCCAGCCACCTCTCCTCCACTGGTGGGCCTGGATTTAGAAACACTCAGACACACTCTGGAGACACCAAGGCCGGGCCAGTGCCTCTCGGAAGCATCAAGCTTTGTGCTGAACCAGCTGACTCCAGCCCTGACTCTCTTATCTGTTCCGCATTAGGGGAGATGCTTGAGAATGTTCCAGAAGACCTAAGTCCACCTACATTTGTTACCAGAACCCACTGAGACTCTCTGTGCTACATCTGACAACCTGCCCTCTTGGGCTTTCTATTGGCTGGTACAGTTGTCCATCATGAGCCTAGGCAGCCAATAGGGCTGTGGCCCTGAGCGGCTGCTTTGGCCTTTTGACTGGTGGAACAGGTGCTCTGCACTCCCGTGTGTAGACAATGTCTACATACCGGGAGACACACTCAGTGTGTGTAGGGGTGGGGTGGGAGGGTAGTGCATGGCCTGGCTGGCTGTCAGCTGCTATGCAAGGGTGCAGGGGACTTGAGTCCCCTGCAGTAGCCAGGCCATGACTTACGATGGTGCTCACACTGGTCCCAGCCCCCAGCCACGAGTTGTTTGGAGATCACAACCCCAACCCCTGCGTGCTGGGCTCTACTCTGAGCTCTACTCTTGAACTTGTTTGTCTCTAAGTTGCCCAAGATGGCCCTGACCTCTGATTCCCCTGCCTCAGCCCCACAAGTAGCTGAGATTACAGCTGGCAGCCAAGGGATTGGGAAAAAAGGTGGCTTGCTGACTCCCAGAGCAGCCTCCTACCTACGCCAATGTCAGCGATCCGTGGAGAACTCTCGCCTTGGCCTTTACACCTGCGTTGGCAGTGTCTGCTCAGTCCTGTCCTGTCACCCAGGAACAAAGGCAGCTCTGCACCTTAGGATTTCAGGACAGATCGTTAACCGTTGCCCGAGGTCATCGGTCATCGTACCCTGAGCCTCCTGCATTTCAAAACTCAGGGATGACCCTTGACCCCACTGCGGGAGTCAGGTCACAGTGCACAGGGACGGTCCCTCGGGAGCCCGGTGAATACAGGCGAAATGCATCTCCCCGAGCCCCTTTCCTGCCCTCACAGGTGTGGGTCAGTTTCTGGCTCTCCCTTAAGACTTAAAGCGGCGCTTTCCTACCTGTCCTGTTGCAGATCCTCAGATCCTCCTAGCCTAAGCCTTCAAGTGGGGCTTTGGTTCCTGCTCCTTCTGCTGCATCCTGGGCTCCTGGGGGAGAACTGTTTGATCCCGGTGTAGGCGTGCGTCTATTAGCCACACCGGCTATTGAAGAAACTCAATCCATAAATGATGATGGTTGTAAAAATAGCAGGCACAGTCCCCTTCCTGTGTTGAAGGGCTGGCTTTTTTTTATACCCCACTCTGTGCCAGAGGCCTTCCAGAAAAAGAGTTAATTAATATCCCTCGCTGCGGACTAATTCTCTTTTCAACATGTGGCTGTCATTCCAGTCACCACAGCTGATTTACAACACAGGGTTTAATTAAATTCTCCCCACATAATTCAACATTCTCCAAAGACAACCCCAGAGTGGCCCGGGGTATTTAAAAATGTCACCTGCTGAGACATATCACCTCTCCCTAAATAAATATGACAGTGATCAAACTTTGGCTAATTACGGTGACTTGGTTATTTGTTTGTATATTTTTAATATTTAATTTAATTGCTTTCATGTTCATCCAATTACACTGCAAACAGCAAATAGAAATTAACTGTTTTATCAGCGTGTTCCCAGCCCAGGCTACTAAAACAACCTGACAGCTTCAGAACAGTGGGAACTCTGCCCAGGCTGAAAACGATGGTATGGGTTTTTGTTCCCAGCTCGGGTGGGCAGGCGATAAAATTAAGGGAGCGCTCTGGCGGAGCGGGCACGGGGCTGCGGGCTCAGCTTTCCCAGGGAGCTCGGAAGGATCCGCCAATGCCAGCAGGGCTTCTGAGTCCATACTGCCCACCCCGTGGCCACTGTCCGTGAATTGTGCCCCAGCCCCGTGGGCTGGGATTCCTGGAATCCATCCCCAAACCAGCAGAGAGTGTCGGCGACTCCTAACGTGGGTGAGCCAAGTTTGTTCACAGCGTCGAAACGCTGCCTCCCTCCCTGCGGAGCCTCTGCTTTACAAAGATGTGGTTTAGCACCTTCTCCCAAGTCCCTGGGACCAAGACAGGGCCTCGAGAATTGCAGATTGTCAGACCCAGACATCAGCCCACTCACAGTCACCTCCCAAGCCCCCCAGAATCAATTCTCAGGATTGCCTCGAAGGGACCCTGGCTCCTTCCCTCCTAGACATCGCCTGACAGTTGGCCTGAGGAGTTGGAACTCTTCTGTTCCGAGCCGAACCTCCGTCTAAGCACAAAGGGAAAAGCCCAAACTAGATAGGCATAATCTAACACCTACAGCCCAACCCCAGAGCTTCTCTGCAGGCTGCCTTCCAATGTTCAACTTGTCAAAAAACAGAAATAACCTTTCCTTGAACTCTTGAAACTTCTGTCTTACTTACTGCCGCAGCTCAGCTGTAGCTCTCTTTCTTTTAGGGAGGGGCTGACAAAACAAGCCAAGAGGCTTCCTCCTAGTGAGAGTCAGCGCTGGACAGATTGTTAATCAAGTCAGGTTGAAAGAAGGGAAGGTCCCAAGAAGGAAATCCCTGTGTGTGTGTGTGTACGCATGCGTGCACATGGGGAACCATGGGATTGGAGGCGGCGGCTTGACATCGATTGTTCTTCCTCAGCCTTTCCTCCACCTTACTTTTTTTATTAATAAATTTTATAATAATTTTCGAATCACTGTTTTCCCTGTTTGTGTGTATATGCACCGCATACGTCCCTGGTGCCCACAGAAGCCAGAAGAGGCCGTCAGGTTCCCTGAAACTGGAGTTACAAGCCGGCTGTGGGTCACCGTGGGGTGCTGGAAAACAAAGGCAGGTCCTCTGTAAGAGCAGCCAGTGCTCTTAACCACTGGGGGGGACCGTCTCCCCAGCTCCCTCTCTGCTCCTCTCTTCCTCACTACCCCGCCATTTTTTTGTTGAAATAAACGGGTCTGCCCATTGAACCTGGAATGCCCTCTGGTTCATGAACTGCAGGACTTCTCCTCCTGTCTCTTCCTCGCCGCCCCCCCCACCCCCACCACGCACCACACGGCCACTGGGACTACAGACATGTTAGCCACCAAGCCTGGCTTCTCCTCTGCCACTCTGCCCTGGCCTTCCCCAACCGAGGGTGAGGGGGATTGTGGGGTATGTGTGGGGGAGTGCTGAACCCAGGCCCAAACCGGTTTCATGGATTAACCCTCTTCAGAACCCAGAAAGTCTTTCACCTGAACAGAAAGACCCTATATGGCCTAGGTAGTGGGGAGTCATAATGACAAAAAAAAAAAAATGGCAAACCCCAATACAAGTCTGTCCTTCAGGTGTGGCAGGAGTCTTAGACAGACAAGACAGAAACACACACACTACCTCAAAAAAAACAATTCCAAACCAGCTGGAAGCTGTGGAGGAGAGGGAAGAAGGCCACATGGGCCACCTGCTGGAGATGGGGCAGGGTGGGGGGGAGGGGTGGGGCTGAGAGCCCTGATGGCACAAAGGAAGACCTGAGAATCTTCTTTAATATAGTGCAGAGCAGGAAATGCCTCTTAGAGGATGAGAGTTTATGCAAATGAGCACTGGCCCGACAGAGAGCGTCTAATTGGTCCCAGCAGGTGCCCACGGCAGGGTCAGCCTTCACTGGAACATCTCCATCAGGGTCTCTGAGGCACTTGACTGTCAGACCTCCTTGCCTCAGGTCTGGAGATTTCTAGTTTAACTCCACATCCAGTGACAAAGCCGGAAGTCCCAAGGCTTGGCGGGGAATGACTGAGGGAGCAGGAGGAGGCAGAGGAGAAAGAGCCACGTGCCTGAGATGGGCAGCCGGACACCAGGGATGGCGGGACACAGGAGCTCCAGGGCCCTGCAGCACGGGCCTGGCTTTTATCTCCCTCCAACAGACAGTCATCCTCCTGATAGGGTGTTC
>JAMJFZ010002047.1:0-65785 GCA_026225945.1 Cricetomys ansorgei | reverse complement strand
ACAGGGGCACATACACATCTGTTGTGTGCACAACACACCCCCCCCACCCACCACAACACACACACACAAAACCATTCATAGCAGTACTTTTAATTAGATTCCAGATCTCTATTTATGGCTCTAGAGTTCTGGGACTCTGGCTCTGTTAGTAAAACTGCTTGTTCCAAAAGCATGAGGACCTCCTTGTAAGTCCCTAGAAGCCATATAGGCCAGGTAAAGTGTGCGTATCTGCAATCCCAGAACCCCTATGGCAAGATGGGAGATGGAAATAAGAGACTCCAAAGAAACTCCTGTGCCCCCTAGTAGGCCCACTAGACTAGCATGATGTAGTCATTAGGGGACAGGGAATAAACTAGAAAGCCTGTCCCAAACAAATGAAAGGTGAGGACCAACACCTGAGGTAGCCTTTCACTTCCTTACACGCATCATGGCACAGAGATACACACATACACAACGCATCATGGCACAGAGATACACACATACACACACACATCACACACACACACACACACACGCTCACAAAGTTTTCCATCTTTAAGACTGCCTAGCTATTCAGACACCCTTGGGTGCTAAATAGTCATTTGGACAAAACAAAGTCATTCTTTTCTGAATAATGAAACAAATCGGTCAATGGGTGATAAGGGAATGATAAGCCCCATCAATCCTGCTGATCAATGAAGTAATACAGGTCAGAGCCACACAGCATGCAGAGTACACCATTGTTCCTGACTTTTATCCACCCTGCCCTATTTCTCTGTGACAAATGGTGGGTTCACGGTGCTGAGAGGAGATTTCTTCTAAGGTACCATTACATGGCTCAAGTTCATTCAAGAAACAGGATTTTGGAAAAGTGAGCTGTCCTAGCTTCCTGAGACCAGATGTAATGAATAAAACTTTTCATGCATTTAAGACTATGGAAAATGTGATGACCGCATCTCACTCTCTCAAATTTGTTCTATAATGTATGATAATAATGAAAACAGCTCCAGTCAAAGAATAAGATAAACCATACCCCAGGCTCCCTTTGGCTTTAGTCATTTAAAAGTAGAAGAGATAGTTAATCTCTTTTAGCATCTACTTCCTTCTTAGAACAAGAATAAAGGGCATTTCTCCCTACTCACAATGTAATTGAGAGTATTCATTTAAGTAATATAAGACAATTTATATGGTTAAAAATGATAAAGCTGCTCACTGATCTCACTGCCAACCCAGCAGTCTTTTCTTTATGGAACAACATAATCACAGCTCTCTCACTCACAACAAGGCTTAGGGAGATTGTTGCTTGCTATTCTTAGCGAATATTAAATTGTAGGAGCTTCACTGGTGAGATTAGAGAAATCATTTCTTAAGAGTGAAAAAATGATGCAAAGTTTGGAAAACATTTTTTTAAAGCATAGCTCCACACACTGAAAAGATCTATAATCATTATATCCATTAGGCAAAAGGGTATCTTCAAGACCTGTCCTGGGAAAGCTACACAGCCTTGTGCATAGCAGTGAAAGCTCAACACTTAGTCCGCACTTTGTACAACAAGGAAAAATTTAATGTTAAGACCTGAAACCATGGAATGACTACAAGAAAAGAGGAAATTATATACATATATATATATATATATTATATATATGATTTTTTAAGTAGTAACATTTTTGTAACTTATTAAATTTTATTTTATGTGCATTAGTGTGAGGGTGTCAGATCCCCTGGAACTGGAGTTACAGACAGTTGTGAAATGCTATGTGGGTGCAGGGAATTGAACTCAAGTCCTCTAGAAGAGCAGCAAGTGTTCTTAACTACTGAACCATCTCTCCAGCTCTTCTTAAATATATTTTTATAAGGTATGGTTTTTGCATAGGATTGAACCCAAGTTGCAAAGACTATTATAAAAATTGTTGGAAAGAAATGAAACAAACAAACAAATCCAGAGCTCTCACATACCATTTGAGAAAATATAAAATATTATAATAGCTGTGATGGTTGGTGTCAACTACCAACAAGACAAGATCTAGAGTATCCTAGGAGACAATTTTGGGCACACTTGTAAGAGATTACTCAGGTCTGTTAGTCTCTGGGCATGTCTGAGGTGATGATCTTAAGTAGATTATGTTAGGAAGACTTATCCACTGTGGCTGGCACTCTTCTCTGAGGATTCTGACTGTGTAAAAAGGAGCAATCGAGTTGAATACAGCATTTACTTCATCCAATTAGAGATGCAATGTGATCTGCTACTTCAAGCTTCTGCTGCCTTGACAACCCTACCTTGATGGACTGTGACCTCAAACTATGAGCCAAAATAAGCCCTTTTTCCCTTAAGGAGTTTGGGTATTTTATTAGGTCAACAGGATACACAACTATGACAGCAACTATGGAAAATGGTACATAGAACCCAATGGGAAATCAACACTAAACACAGAGCTCTCATATGATCAGAGGATCCACTTCTGGGATATATCTAGCATATACCTAAAGAGCATGAAGTTATGCAGAACTGATGTCTATCTACTGGTGTTTATTGCAGCACCATTTACCATATCCATTCAATAAAATCAGCATGTGCATCTGTCAACAGATGAAAAGATAAATTTTATGCACATAAAATAGAATGTGATTCTACCATAAAGAAAAATGAAACCCTGTTAGTCAGAGCTAAATGAAGAGAATTGGCAGACACTGTGTAAAACAAAATGGAGGCAGACAAAATGGAATTACAACACGTTGTTTCTTACACATGGAAGTAAAAAAAGTAAAAAGTTGACCTGAAAGTACTAACTAGTAGGTATATGATCAATCTTCATTTTCAACTTGACTGTTGTATATGTGAGGGTGTTTCCGGAAAAAATTCACTAATGAAGATGGATTTCTTCTCAATGATAGTGTTAGAGTTAAGTTCAGGGTCACAAACAAACCACTACTCAACAAGGCAAAATTTTTCTCTTAGTCAAGATGATGTGCTCAAAAGACCAAGATTTCCAGGATAGGAAGTGCACTTGGCTTGAACTCTAAGGCAGGTTGTAACTGTGTCCTTTCCCCAATGGCTGGCACTGGTGGTCATCTGCTATTTGCTAGTTTAAAAAGAATCAGTGCAAATGAAATGAATGAAGTTAGGGAGTGCTGGCCACTTAAGTTACTTAACTTCCAGAATGGAGCAGGGATTTTTGTGAAAACAAAGGTTTTACCAGTGAGGGGATTAAAATATTTGCGTAAAAATCTTAGAAGTAGGATATATAAAAACATTTAAATTCCTTGTTGTAAACACAAGTTCTACAGCATTCGACAGAAAACACTAATATTTAAAGTCTCTTCCATGGGTGACACTATCCCAGGGGCTAGAGTCTTAGTCTGAATAAACAGTAGAAAAAGAGCTAACTAGCAGCATTCACTGGCTGTAGTGTGACCAGTTGTCCTGCACGCCTATCATTAAAGTTTCTCAGTGGTATGAAGTGGGTTTTACTCCCAAACTTTTAGCTAAAATGACACCTTAGTCCCTTAAATTGCTTAATATGGACTTTGTCACAGCAAGGAGGAACATAAACAATGTACTTGTCGATGGGATGTTGCTGAGGTAGATTAAGGAAGAAGACTAAGGAGGAAGCAGGATGGGCAGATGTGATCAAGACATGCTGTGTGCATATACTGCAGTTCCACAGTGAAGCCCATTGATCTGCATAGTTAACGTGTGTTAACAACAATAGTACTGATGTGATGGTTTAGTCAAAATTCCCCCTCAGGCTCATATGTTTGAATATTTGTTCTGCAGTTGATGAAACTATTTGGGAAGGGCTAGAAAGTGTGGCCTTGTTCAAGGAGGTATGTCCCTAGGAATGGACTTCTAACTTTTAAAAGTCCATGCCTTTCCAAGTTACTCATCTCTGCCTTGTGCTTGTAGATTGAGATGTGAGTTCTCAGTTACTTCTCCAGTACCATGCCTGCCTGCCTACTGCCATGCTCCCTACCATAATGGTCATAAACTTTAACCCTCTGAAACTGTGAGCCCCAAATTAAACATTTTCTAAATTACCTTGGTGATGGTGCTCTGTCATAGCAATTGGAAATTAACTACGATATAATATTTTTCAAGAACTTATCACCTACCAATGTGGACTGTACCAATGATGAAAGTACATAAAGAGCCCTGCCTTCCTGGAGGAAGAGGCAGAGAACAATTATAAAGACTATTCTAGTAAGCCCGCAAATTATGAACTGTGTCCTGAGAAGGTAATCATGTCTTCTAAAGGAGAGTAGAATATGACACAGAGGGAATGCAGTGTGAAGTAGGGAAATCAAGGCAGGTGTTTCTAACCTAATTCTAATCAAGGAATTGGAGGAGGTGAGGAAGCCAGCCACAATGTAGCAGCAATTCTCACTGACGCCACAGATACAATCTTCTTGACACTTGAATGTTTTGGGGCAAATTTTTATGCAAATGTTTTGGTCTAAATTCTACACCACTGTGGCTGCACTAAAGTTTCACTAATGTACATAAGTTCTAGCACTGAGTTATGCTTCAAACCCCTAGTATCTTGCCATTTTATTTGTATTCCAAATTGAGATAGTAAAATAGGTCACAAGCCATTAAGTGTCAAGTCTGTGAGTGTACACACAGATTCTAGTTCATACACACCTTATTTTACTTGCTTTCAAGTATACCATAGGAATAAAAACATTGTGTCTAAATTATTATTCACATAAAACTGCTATATGCTATTAAACTGTGTATTATTACATATTATCATGATAAATAAAGGTAATTATGTTTCTACAAAAATGTCTCTCAAAATTCAGTGGCATAGACACTGTCATTATCTGTTTCCTTTTTTTCTACTGTAATATCATCTGTTTTACTACCCTGAATATATAAACTATGATGACAGAAATTCCCATTCCTATTTCTTTGTCATTATTTCTCATACGGTTACAGTACCATGTATTTGATTTTATGATTACAATTGAAAACAACTACTTGAATGGAGGAGGAAACCTTTAAAACACTCATGCTGATTTTTCAAACACACAAAGTAGGTCACAGGATGGAAACCTGCCTTGATTTCTCTTTTCCAAAATATCTAATACATGAAATGCAATGAGATCGCTTAGTCTGGAGGCTGACTTGACTTGACTACTTTGGCTGTTTTCTCCAGAGTGGGAATGCCTCATTAACAGGTGAATCAATATGCAGATCAATAAGGGAAAGTGAAAACAACCGTGATGATAGTATTTGAATGTCTGAAGGGAACATGTCATTCCAGATACAGGACACGGAGATTAAGGTAGCAGCTTCTGTGATTCTGTGATACATTTCACAAGTTCTTTTCTTGTTTAAACATCCAAAACTCAGTTTTAAAGGCAAATGAGTAACTATTCAATAATAAAGTCACTGAGCATCACAAAGCAATATATATCTTTAATTCTCCTGGCTCCAGAAGAACAGAGGAAGTCAGTCATGACTCCCTCTCATAAGCTCACTGTATTGACACTTTAATGCATATAATTGGAGAACTGTTCCTTATCTCATATAAAGAAAACTGAAGATAAATAGGAACACAGATTCATTTTACAGACAGTTCTGTAAAGTAGAGATATAAGAGAAGTAACATGTTTAATGGCAGAACTGCTGATGTGGTCTAAAGTCATAAAGTAGCAAAATACTAAATAGACTTTGGTATATAAGCCACAAAAACTCATTCAGCATATGCATTACCTTACTCAACAGTCCGAAACTGGTGCACGGAACAAAGAATGGCATGCCAGAAAACCTGTTCATCTTATAGCACCATTTAAAATATGTGACACTAAAATTGCTCTCTCAAGTTACTAAATTTAGCCACACAGTCACAGTTTTTACCAAGATATTGGAATACATAATAAACCTTATGTACTTGCAACAAACTGGGGACCTACTTATGCATCAATTAAGGTAAAGGTATTAGTACTTATAGACATGTTTCCTGTATTACTTTTATACATCCAATCATTATTTTGTAAATAGAGGAAAAATCATTTTTTAAATTACTGCCTATGTATATACATCTTTATTTACAAAATCCTTATGAAAGTGAGAAAAATAAATAAGGAAATAATGTCACTTGAGAAAATAAAATTTTCAATAAAATAAAATAAAATTTAAAGTAAAAATCTCAATAAAATTGAGAGAATAAAATAAATAATTTGATTTGTATGTATATTACCTTATAAAAATTAATACTTTTCAACAAAAGGAAACTATTCATACTATCCAGTTTATGTTTTATCCTTCAATATAAAATAGTTAACTCTCACAATTGTACCAGCCAATATGCTTAAGAGCATGACATAATTTTATTGGTTATATACTATCCCATCTTACAGAATACATATGGCCTGACATTGGCCTGCGGATGATCTTCATTTCCTCTCCACCTCTTCTTTCCCTTCCCCTCTGTCTTCTTTTGTTTTGTTTTCAATCCAGACCCCCACCTCTCTCTCAAGCTTTTCCTTTTCCATTTCCATTACAAAGTGACTGAAAACAGATCAGTACCTATGAAATTGGGTTCTAGAAGCTAGGTTCAGCAATTTACTTTCCTTTTGTTTTACTTATTTATGTTTTTTTTTTTTTTCTTAATCATTCCAGTCCACCTCACAACATTATGAGAAGTCATTATTAGGAAACCTGGTTTAGAGATAATTACAGTGGGGCTTAGAGGGACTGAGGGATTTTCCAGGGTAATGATGGTAGCAGACATCAAAGCAGGATTAAACCCAAGAGGTTTAATGTCCAAAGTCACAGCCTTGAAGCACATCACACTTCCCAGCACCTGAAATGACACTCTGTGTCAACATACTTCTGACAATGGAACTATAAGAAGGCTAATTTTTAACACAAAACTGCTAACATGGTTTTGAATTATTTTAGGCAAGTATTTTAAGAGTAACACATGTCCCATCCTGGTTTCCCTCTACTTAGACCCAATTTTATTCACTCTATTTAAAATACACTTTATCCATTTTCCCCTTTCTACTCAATTAGGAGTCATTCATCACCTTCCCTAAGATGTCAGTGGAAAAGCCTGTAACTCAGTTTCCCTAGAGCCACCTGTGGATAGTGAGCTTCCTCAAGTCGCTTGGACTTTTGTCATAAGCAATGGTCTCTCTTGGAGTATGGACCCTGGTTCCCAGAGCTCAGGGAACTGATGGTGCTTGGGTGGCTCCTGAACTCATGCACAAGTGGGGTTACCATCTAAATGGAACACATAACCCTAATTCAGAGAACTTATTGCACTGCAGGTACTACTTGAATGTTTAAAAAATCAACTATTCTAATTTCGTCAGACCATATGGATGGGTAAGACTACTAGTATTTTCCTTTCCTAGACAAGGAACTGAGGTACAGTGATATCATTTATATCCAATCAATAATCACTGAATAGAAAACTTATAATTTATTAAATTCAGACTCTAGAACCCATGACTTCAGGGGATAAGCTTTCAGACTAGTTTTCAAATACCTGATAAAATATAATTATAGCTCTCCAAATTTATCAACAAGAAGAAACATTTCTCACTGTAGTTAGATATTGGTATTGGTAGTTACTTTGGTAGCTTAGTATTGGTAGTTACTTTATAGGAAAAAACATGTCTTTGTTTTCTTAGTTATATTTTATGTGTATGACAATTGGCTGAATATCTGCATACACTGCAGACTGATTAATATAGTCAAGCTAGTGGACATGTCCATTACATCATACTTTTCTTTTATAAGAGCTTAAAAGATAGAATGTCTTAGCAATTTGGGACATTCATCGTTACTAACATTAGCAATTGTGCTGTACAATGGATCTCCAGAATTTGTTCATTTATGAAGTTAAAGTTTGTTCTGTGCCCTATGGCCAAAATTCTCTCCACATCCTCATTTATCTTAGTCCCTTGAAACAATCTTCCTATTCTCTCTTTCTTCGTATATCCTTCTCTAGATTCCACAAAGAAAAGAGGTCACAGGAAATTTTGTTTTCTTGATTATTTCCACCATTCTCTGGGAGGGCAGAGCTTGTAGGCATAAGGACAGAAGATGAGGTCTGGTCTGGGTGCATGGCAAAAACCTATAGCTCAGAAGTCATGGGCCCTAGGAGAAAGAACTTACTGATACTGTTTTTCTCAATGGTCATGTTATCAAACAGCCCTTAGACATTTATGTTTGCATTTACAGATTTGTGTTGTTCTAACCTTGAACAGAGGATCCTCTTATTTCAATGGCATTGGTCACTCACACAAGATCTGCACAAGATCAAGTCAATTAAAAATTCCAGCATGGTGAAGAGGAAGGGGGTCTCATCTCTAGTGAAGAAGATATTAGCATGTGATGGCTGCTTGTGGAGGGAAAGTCACCCTTCCTTAGGAGTGTGTCCATGGCTACGCTTATCGTGCCCCAGTGAGCGTTCTCAAGCGTGAGTGCATGTGGGAAGCAACTAACTAGACTCAGGGGATCAAAATTAATTGATTAGCTAGTTAAATAAATTTTTAAAAGAACATGAAATTGGTAGAAAGGTTAGATGGGAAGCTCTGGGGAGAGCTGGAGGCAGGGGCGGTGAAGGAAAGACATAATCAAGATCCATTACAAATGTAGATGAAAACTTCAAAGAATAAAAATTTTAAAACTGTTTGTGTGCATATGTATATGTCCCGGCCATGTTTCCATTATTCATTTACCCGAGATGGCCCCTGGATGGTTGTTTCCATAACTTGCCTATTATTGATAATACCACAAAAAATCATGGAACTGAATATTTCTTCAATGTATCGACTTTTTTGCCTTTGGATATATACCCAGTAGTTGGTCCACTCACTGTAGTGTAAAATATAATGGCTGTTAGTTTTTTGAAGAATTGGCATAACAGACTGCATACTGGCTCTCAGTTTATCAGCACAGCACTGTAAAATGATCCTCTTTTTCACACTATTGACAGGTCTACCATCTTAACTCTTTGATAATAGCCATTATCATCAGGTATAAAGAAATATGTCATTGTAGTTTTGATCGCCATACCTTTGGTGATGAACAATATTGAACACTTTTGATAAGCCTGTCAGCCATTTATATGTTTTTTTTTTTTTTTTTGAAAAAAGAGACAGTCTGTTACTTTCTCATTTCTTTTAGTTGGGTTAGTTGTTAAAAAAAAATTGAGTTCTACAAGTTCTTACATGCTTGGATGCTATACCCCATTAAATATTTGGTTTGCAAATACTCCCTTCCATTAAATAGTTCACCTTATAAAAGGAATGAATCCATCTGTATCAATGCAACTTCTACACATCAGGGATGTGCAGTGGTATTGGGCATTCTGAGTCTATCTGCTCTCCGGAGTCGATCAAATTCAGTAAAGACAAATTACAGAGAGTCAACAACTAAACCAAATCCATTACTGCAGAGCTCTTATTTCCTGGCTTCAAGAGCTATGGGTATTGCCATATTCAGTTGGAAACTCACTAACCTGAAAAAATCCTGACATCCCTCATCTTTGTCAATGCCCTAAAAACATTACAGTCAATGTCTTGAACTCACTTAAGCCCTCTGGCTCCATGGACTCAGAGTGTAAGCTTTCCACAAATGATAGTTGATTGCTGATGGGAGGAAGTGACAAATGAATGAATTAAAAATTTACACAATATGAATACATTTCCTACAATCAGTATTGTTGACTTTTAAATTAGGTTGAAAAAGAAGTACAGTACTTAAAATTTGAAAACTCAGTCTTGTCTAAGAAATACAAATCTCTGTTTTTCTGTAGTTTACAAAGGATGAGTAAAAAGCATTTAAAGATGTATTATGAATTAAATATTATCATAAAACTGATTATAATTATAGAGCAGTTAGAAAGCATTTAGCAATTTAGAAAATTCATTTTAGAAGACTGCATTGTAATAGATAATTTCTTGCACATATTCCTAATGTAGGATATGCTGTTAGAGCGAATCATTAATTCCTACAGACCACAGTGAGGTGAGGCCTGTAGAATTGAAGGTTTTACGTTCTGGTTTGTCTCATACATTATTTTTACCATGTGTTAGCATATATATCTCACTTGCATACTTCACCAAAACATGACACTATATCTGGAACTGGAACACGCCTTTAGAAAGGACCATGAGGACCAGGCCCAATGATACTGTTCAATGGACTGACCCTACACACACAAATGCCACGGTCATATGCTGTGTGAAGATGATGCCATATGAAGAAAAGAAAATAGAAAGAATAAGAACCAGAGAGAATGATAACCCTCAGAAAACAGTGTCTTTGAGAAACAACAAGACTGATGCACATATGAACTCACAAGACTGTAGCCACATGCACCAGACCTGCATATGTTCAAGTTGTCCAGGGTTCCAGCACTGAAGTGAGTAAGTGGACAAGGGCTCCCAACACTAACTAAGAAGCTATATGCAAATGCGACCAGTTGGCAGGGAAGTAAGATTTCTCTAATGAAGTGTCACTGAGTATATCAACCATACTTCAGGGCAGACCCTATGCTCAGGACTAGTTGGCTAACACAAAATGAACTCAATGGCTTTTTGATGATGTTTTGTTTTAGCTTTTTTTTTGTCTTATTGGTCTTTTCTTGTTTGTTTTGATTTTTGTTTTTGTAGGGTTTTTTGTTTGTTTGAGAGAAAGAAATGGAGAGAAAGAGAGAAACATGATTAAAATATATTGTGTGAACTTATAAAATCAATACAACTCCCAACTTTTCTTAGTTCTAACTCAAAAAGTGTTAACTTTTACCTTTCCTTATTTCAGTGTCTAAATATTCTTTCTCCAACACTTTCTCTCTTAAGTCCCCACCCCCACTCACCATGCTGCTGACTGTCCTTTATAGAACATGCTAGCTTTCATAGACTCTTAACTTGAAAGGGCAAGACTTCTTTTCTCTTTCTTCTCAGCCTCTGTCCTGGAACCTGCTAAAAGTGACAGCTTGTCTCTCCCATGTTCCTTTCAACTTCAAATAAAATGATCCCTGAACTTCCCTTTGTTTTTAAATTATTTTATTAATTAGACTAATAACTTGAAAGGGAACTCAATTTTCTTGGGTAACACAATAGTGAAGATTTTAGAAAGAGAAGACTAATAAGATCAGATTTTAAACTTCTACAAAGTACTGAAATGCACTCATTCAATAAAAACCCTGTATAAATAAAAGATTACTGCTAATAAAATAATCCTGGAAGCAGTCATAATTTGACCTATAAAAGAATAACAAAATAATCATTGTAAGGTGTTAAACATGTAATACAATAATAAAGTTATTTTATATGGTGCCAACACATTCAAGCTAACAATATTCAACAACTAAAACTATCAAGTTCCTAAATTAAATTAGGTCACAAATTCAATTGTCATGGGGGTTGAAAGGATATCTCCATATACTTATTCATTCATTAACGATGGTTTTATCAAAATAGAATCGATCTCCTCTTTGTTATGCCTTAAGAAAAAGCAAGGTGTTTTCAAAGCTGGACATATAAAGTGGCCTTCTAAAATTGGAAACATCACACAATATTAGTTCTTAGTGAGCTGTGAGCTTAAGAAATACCAAATATAAATCTTTCCTATAAATAGTATAAAATTCGTGTTTAGGATAAGGAATAAAAATCTTTTTATACTCACCACAACCTAGTAAGTCTTCTATGCAAATGTCTTAATCCTTCCCAGCCAGTAACACAAAGGCTCACTGCTCTTTCTAAAATTTGATTGCCTGGAGAAATGACCCCTTTCTTCTTATTTAATTTCCTATGTGCCAAATCTTTCAGGCTAGCCAACTGAATAAGATTGTGAGGTTGGCCCCCAGCCAATGGGAAAAGACATGGGTACTACTTTTCTTATAATAAAAACCAAACGCATTTCCTGCCTTGACTTGTTTGTTCTTCCTGAGAACACCCTATTGATCAAGAGTAAAGTCTGACTTGTTCAGAAACTTTAGACTTGTGATCTTTCTTCATGACACTGAACTTAATTCTAACAGAGGAAACCATCAGAAGGCCGGGTGCTGCTCTGTCTTCAAATTCTCCAAGTTGCCAATAGAAGAGTTATGTTAAAAGTGAGTCTAGAAATTCATTCAGATCTGAATATTGTAAGTGAAGGGCCTAATGAAAATGGAAATCCATAATACTGTATATGGGTGGGTACCATTAATGTCTTTGTCCAAAATGTCATATGTCCAAAGAAGTCCTTCGTTTCTAAACAACACTTTAAGCAAAGATCAGTTTTGGGTTATAACTTTGCATAAATGAAGAATCTCAAAGATCGATGCATTAAGTGGACTTTTAAAAATTAAAATAATGTACTTTGTTTGTAACACAAAAATACAAAATAAAATAATTTATTACTGAAAAACAGGTGCTCAATTCTCAGATCTTAGATGGCCTTTGGGTGTGATCATTTTTAATCAAATTTCAACTTCAATTTAATTCAACAGGCTTTTCCCTTGCTATGCTGGCCACCATCTTCCCTATGTACATTTGATTAAAGGAAGCTGAAACTGACCATGATGTCATCCTTCCTCCCTAGAATGAACTGTTCCAATAGAATGTGTACAGAGAATACTATGAAGTCACTGTTTCTTATAGGATTGACCACACAGTTGTAGAATGACAGTGGCATAGTTGAGAGAGTACTATGAAGAAAGTATCCAACTGAGAAGAAAGGCTTCTTGTCATGAGAAGTCACAGACGGTTTCCTATTTGGTACCATCTTCACTCATATTTACTGAGATTCCAGTATTAAAAATGGTGGTGATTTTTGATCAGTAAATAAAAAGCATGAACTGAAAATTAATCTCCCAATAATACTTTCGAAGAATAACTTAAACCATGGGTTTACTTTACCCAAAGCCAGGGTAGTATGTGCAACTGGTGCATGTTTGATCTCAAATCAGAGTATGCCAGTGAAGTCACACAACTATGGGGGAGGGTAGTGAGTCTGTGGGCCATCTGGGAACCCAGTCTATACATCTTAGGTCCACTACTTAGCAGCTGTAAAATGAGCAAATCATTTCAGCTGGCTGCTTCATTGCTGGAATGGGGGCAGTGAAACTGACATTAAAAAGGTGTAGTTCCATTTCATGTACATTGTTCTGAATGTCACCTAGTTATGGCATACAACAGGTTACTTGATAAAAACAGAGCCTCTGAGACTCAGGTATAATTCTTTCTACATTTCCACAACACAGAAACACTACTGTCTTCTGGGATTTCCTGTGAGGGAAAAACAGATTAGGCCATTCAAGGGTTTGTTTTCTTTTCAGGGAGGGCAATTTTGTTTTACTTGTTCATGCTTTATGGGACAGTCTATGCGAGTATGCCACCTGTAGGTAGTTTTAACAGCCCAGAAAGAGATATATTTATTGACCTATTGAGTGAATCATGCCCATTCTTCCTTGTACTTTATACTGGCATGGAATTGGGAAGAAATGTGTATTTAGGAACCAGGCAATTAAGATGCTGGGCTTTTTCAGCCTCACCTTGTCATCAATGCCTTTGGTCTTCCCAAATCACCACCTACATATGTTCCCATTTCACAAACAAGGTTTCCAACTTTAAGTGGGAAAAATAAATATATCATTTTGTCTCTCACAATAACTAATAAAAGGTCATATGTGTTTCAAGTTAAGAAGCAAAAACAGTTTTAAACTTGCATGCATCTATTGGATAGTAAACTTAGTTTAAATCATATGTCGAGGATAAAACGATAAATATGAGCCTTAAATCTGAAATATGCCTGAGGAGGGTAAAGGCGCAAACTGTGACCTGAGACCAGAGTATAGCCTTTTCCTCTGTTTGCACAAATCACACACTGCCAAAGCTTCCTGAGCATCCTGGTGCATAGATACTTCCTATTGGGAGAAGCCATGTTCAAGTCAGCATGCTTTCTTCATCCTTAAACACTTTAAGGAAAGTACAGACTAAGGAGGAATTATTTTCACTGCACTCTTCAGACAGGAAGACTTTAAAGAGTATTCATACATGGAATCATTTTAACAACTTGAAATTACAAAATAAAAAAAAAAATTCTGAGACTAAGTGGAGGAATATATTTGGGTAAAAATAAAAGTGCAGTGCAATGAAATCAGAGAATGGAACTAATTGTGCCTCATCATAGGAACTGCTCTCTTTTGCATTTGAGTTGTAGAGACCAGCTTGCTGCTTGTCACATTCCTGTGGGCTACAAGAGAAAGAGAGCACTTGAGATTCTTAACTACTCTTTTGTAATGTAAAGAAATGAATGCTACACCTCAAATTGAGAGAAATTGACTTCCAAGGAGCTGTTGAGAAGCACAAAAGCCTGCCTGGAAAGGAGGCCAGTTCTCTTCCAGGTGATGACAAACAGGAAGTCCGAATCCAGAGTAGAGGGAATGTAGTTTAGACATTTCTCACAAGGGAGGGCTTTCCTACCCAAGGGGCAGTAAAAAAGACTGAAAGTATCTCTGGGTAATTTTTAATGCCTGTATTTATCTCTGTAACCATTGGCATATTGACCCACTCACAAGCATAATCTTGCCATATGCATAAACACAAAAACATGTGAATGTCATTGTACTACAAATGCATGTTTGTGGCTCTCAAAGGTTTTTTTTTTTTAATGTTTTTATGTTGTATTAAGACTAATGCAGGAGAAAGCAGGGTCCTCAGTTGAGGTTCTTAGTCTTGTTAATAAAAGAATTAAGACTAGACTCAAAAGGAAGCCCAAGGATAATTCGATTATAACTTAAAAGAAAATCATCCCCAGGGCATCCATGAGACAAAACCTCAGCAGCTGCCAGGATGAGGAAAATTAGGAGAGAGAGAGAGAGAGAGAGAGAGAGGCTTTTTAAGGTGGAAGGGCTAGAATGACTGTCAGGCCAATGGCTGACAAGCAGCCACGTTGTGGAAAGAGAGAAAGTGTCAGAAAGCTCAAAACGTTAAAGAAAGCGCACTTAAAGAAGAGACAGATGAGTGAAAAAGAAAAGTTATGCTTTCGGATTAGTTCAGAAGATTGGGCAGACTTGAAGCCCTACATGGCTAGGCACTTAAGTTACCGCACTAGAGGCAGGGATTCTTTATTTCACCCATCTACTTAGCATGGCATGTGAGTCTTCCCTCCTGGGGCATCCTTGTGGCTAAGTGACTGACAAAGGCCCAACTGAACACTAGACTAAGTCTTTTTCTTGACCTGGAGACTTTGCTCTAATGAGACCAATATGAAACTATAGTAAACAATTATGTAGATGTTTTTGTATGAGGCCAAATTAACTTGGGGACATTGCTGCTTTCCAATCAGAAATCCAGCCAACCTTCGCTCTGTATTTTCAACCTTTTCTTCAGGCTGTATTTGACTACACTGGAAGTTCTACAATAGCATCAAGTCAAAAGCATCAAGGATCCAGGCGGCATTAGGAAGCTGATTTACTTGTTCAGTCTCAGGGAGTTAGCTGACTATTGAGTCGACAGCAAGTGACAATGCAGATACGTCCTTGTCCACAACTTCTGATAACAGAACATGAGGCAGTGTAATGGTTGCTTTGACAGTCAACCTGATTGGACTGAGCGCGCAGAAGCACTTCTGTTGTGTTTCCGAGAGCATTTCCAAGGAGAATGAGACCATGAAGGCTCTGAACTGACTGACGGATGTTTAAATATCTTGGTGGGTTCACAATACGGTGACATTTCCCAGAGGTCTAATGGAAGAAGGAAGCAGGTCACTGGAAACACATTCCCATTGTTTCTATTTTGCCTTGTTTCTTCTTCCTATGCTCTATTTCCTGGTTGTCACTTTCTTCTCCTCCATACACAGCTTCTCCTTCCACATGCTCTCACCGTCCCCTTGGCTTGAACCCCAAATCAACTGATCTGAGGACTAGTAACTGAAATGTCTGAAATGAAGAGTTAATTACATCTTAATCCCTATATTTATGCCCGCTACCACAAGCATTTTGTCACAACAACAAAACATAGCTAGAACAGAGGAACTTTGATTAAAAGAATGTAGTGTTGTTTGCGTGAATCTATCATTGGATAGTTCACGAGTCTTGAGTTAGGAATGCAGAAGGTTGGAGTGAACTTCAAAGTGTTGGCTTAGTGGTGAGATTTTTTTTTTCTGACATCATTTCTAAAACCACAATTATTAGTGATAAGGTCAAGATTTAGGGGGGATCAATTTAAATTAATGTATGCTCCTCCTATTTAAAAATGGAGTCTTAATGACTCACAGGAGATTATCTAGTTACCAGGAAAAAAATAATGACATGGACAAGACTATAATAACTGAATAAAGTAATCCTTGTCTTCTATAGAAATATACCGTTTGCTTAGTCTAGGAGCTTAGTTTTTGAGTATTATTTGAGTGCCAAATATAAGATGGATTTTTTTTAAAGACAAGGTTTCTCTCTTGTAATTCTGGCTGTCCTATAACTCAGTCTGTAGACCAGGCTGAACTCGAACTCACAGTGATCCACCTGCTTCTGCCTCCAGAGTTCTGGGATTAACCATTACCACCCCATTAAAAAGGTGGATCTCTTAATGTAAAACAATATACTTGGTTTTCCTTCTTAGTGACATAATCCACTACTCTTCAAAGTTAAAGTGGCCTTACAGGAGAGTCTAGTTGATATGACACATGTGGTATATGCCAGGCTGGATTAAAAATGTTGGATGCTGCTGAGAGCACGCAAAGTTATTAAAGGGATTTGAATGTTTAAAGCAATATTGCAGGTAAAACTGTTCTGAAAGACAATGAACTGAAGAAAATACAATCATTTGCTTACAAAAAATTGAGAAATGGCATTTGGTATGTCACTAGAAGTGGGAAAGAGGTTAATTGTGTCAACTAACTTGTAGCCAGATACAAACCTGTTTTTGGAGGTGCCCACCCAACACATTCTGTTTGTAATCCTGTTTTCAAACAGTCACTGGCATTGCCAACAGAAACGTTCTCACACAGAGTTTGTATTTCCTGGTGAGGACACAGACTTTAAACTTAAGCAGGTAGTAGTGCCATTTTTCTGGAACTGGAGTGGGATAAAAAAGAAGGCAGCAGGTGTGATGGGGAGAAACCAGAGAGGGCCCTCTGTCCTCTCCAAACCCTATATTCTCTTCAGTGACTCTGCCTAACTCTGGGCTTTCCAGTCTTCACCTCCCTTTTGCCTTTTCCTTCTCATTCCTGTGGTTTTCATTTTCTATTTCTTCAGTTCAAGGGTAACTTGGAAAAAGACTTTATTGTAAAAAGAATCAAAACTTTTCATAGCTTATCAGTTTATTAAACAAAACACTTTAAGGAATGTTGGTCTATCTGTCTGTCTACCTATAATCTATGCAATGTATTATATCTGTATCCATGCAGCACATATAAATACACTTTAAGTTCACTGCATCTTATTCTCACTTTCTATTGCTTTTCAGATATACAGTCAGCTTTGTATACAGTTTATTTGCAGAGAATCAGGAAAGAGAATTCCCTATCACATTTCAATAGTGCTCCCATTACTGTGTCACACTCAATACTGTCACAATTATCAAGAAGTTCTTAGGTGGTCATGCAAATTAAGTAATTTTTCAAAGCATCTCTAGGACTGATAGTCCTAGACATACACATCCTAGCTTGCTCAGGATGGGGTAAAGTGAAGCAGTACCACGTGAAACCCAGAGATCAAATAGAGGAATGATCCACAAAATGGGTAACTCTGAGTGGCAAAAACAAAGTTTAAGAGCAGATATTAGAATATTATGTTTTCAGTCCAAGGATGTAACTCAGTGCTAGAATATAAGGCTTCTATCCCTTGCATCCAGGGTACTGAATAAAGAACACCATGCACCCTAAATCATTCAGGAATTCTTACTTAAGTGTAAGTAACAATGCACATATTTCAATGTTATTTATTTTAAGATAAGGTCATATGTAGCCCAGGCTGGTTTCAAGCTCACTGTGTTGCTGACTTTGGTTCTGAAATGCTGATACTCCTGTCTTTGTCTCTGAATTGTTGGGATCATAGGCATGTGCCACCACACCAAGTTTATGCAGTGCTGAGGAATCAAACCAGGGACTTTGTGTATGCTAGCAAGAATTCTACAAACTGAGCTACTGTCTGCCTTCAATTTTATTTTTTCAGTAACTAAAAATGCCCTTAATTCTGAATTAGTTTGTGCCACATGTTATTACTCATTCACAGAGTTTTTGATCTCAAGGTCTAATAAATAATTACTAATGAGTACAGACAAATTGCATTTTATTTTGACTACAGTTTTCCATTATTTTTCTAGACTCCAATTCAGACACTTAGAACATTTTTGATGAAACATTTGATTTCAATTGATATTAAACCTATAAATTAAACACGTAAATTAACAAATTATCTGTAAAATATGTTAAGCTTATGAAACTTTTCTCAAAATTATCTCATTATCTTTAGGAAACAATCCCAAAATTGGTCCTCAATTGTTTATTTATACTGAAAACACATCTCCCTATCACTACTGGTTTCCTGTTTGATTCTGTCTTACTCTTGGGTTCTAAATGATCTCCCATTAAGTTGATTACAGAAAGAGCATCGTGATTGTTACTGCCTAGGAATAAGAGGTAATATAAGCATGTGGTATGATGAACAAACGGCGCTAGCTTTCAGCACAACTACTTAAAACCCCAACGTATAATAAATATATTTAGAGAACACATGGTCGTATGAACTCAAAATTTACAAAAATGTGCATATCATCTTTTATAAACCCATGTACTTAGGATTTGTTTTGTTTTGTTTCAGTCAATGCTTCTTAAAATGTGAGCAAACACTGTAGGCTAATTCTATTTCGGTGAGAGCTTCTGTGGTTCCCTCACAGAACTCCTAGATTCCATCACAGCCCTCCAATCTCATTATTGATACTTCCAACAAGTCACCTAGATCCATAAAAAATGAACATGAGCAAGAAGTACACGGAAAAGAAGTGAGACATGAACAGAATCAGATGCACTGAGGCACAGTGAAGATGTCAGACTAGGAAAGTATAGGGGATTGGGAGGAAGGCATCGGGTAATTATGGAGCCAAAGCAAAGGACAGACAGTGCTAGAACAGAGGTTTAAATAAAGAAGCTTGAGTGATTTTTCAAATAGTAGTTTTGTCCCTATATCATCACCAACACTTGTCATAGAATCATGGTTGTCACAAATGTCATGGGTAGTAGGTGGTGTGTACCAGGCATCCATCTGGTATAGTTTAAGCATTGCTGCTAAACATCCACTATGCAGAAGGCTCTTTCCTAAAGCACAAGGTTGTCTGGACTGAAAGTTAATAGTGCCAGTGTTAAACAAGTACAACAACAATACTGCCTTAATACAATGGGAAGACTATAAATATTTTCAGCAGAGTGCTACATTAAAATATGCAGATTGTGCAATTAAAACTGCACAAACTCTGATAGTCCTATGAGGAAAATGAATTGGAAGACAGCAAATGTTTGTGAAGAGGATGAATTTATAAATAATCCATAATATTAGAATAAAAATAATGTCACAGAACAGCATGGTATCCATAGAAGAGGATGGTATGGGTATATGTGAGAAATAGCATGAAGAGCAAAGTGGGAGGAGCCAGGAAGTGATCTCCCTTCTTTTGTCTTCTACACCTGTGTAAGCAGAGATACCAGTTTGGGCAGTATAGGACCTTGCTGTGGAGAGAAAATTCTACTTTCAGTAATTAACTTGGAGTTTAGGGACCTATAAAGTAGGAAAGTGGGGTTTCTAGGGAAGGCTGGGGTATTGAAGAATGTTTATCAAAGCCAAGGAAGACCACATGTGAGTAAACAGGAAGACATAAAGGCATGCCCAGTTTTGTGAGGCCTTTGGTGCAGCCCTATGGAACACACAGGTTTCAAAGTTGGGCAGAGAAGACAGTGGTGGCTAAGGAAATGGAAGGAATATCAGAGTGGTAACAGGAAAACCAGGGGAAGACTGTATGTCCGACCCAACAAAGACAGTATTTTAAGAAAGAAGGAAAACCTACGGTAGTCCAAGACACAAGGCACATCCACAGATGGTACCTTCAGATTTCTTGAATGAATTGCCAGACAGAAATTAGTCTTTTCAAATATAAATCAAAAGCTTGCATCTTTTCTAGTCCTTCCTTTCAGGTTAACCTCAGTCTTCGTTTGCCTTCTTAAGTGTATTTGGTCTCAGCTTCTATCAAGCATCTGGTCAAGTACTTTCTAAGCAATTCTGACTCTTTAAGAGATGAAGCACCTTCGATTCTCACCTGGCAGAATGCAGGAGAAAAGTATAAATACTAATTTTTTGAGTAAACCAATAATTTTATAGCTACACAGTAATCTTAATTAAAGAGTCATTTATCACACCGCAATTACCAGTGGCCATGACATTTACATACGTGTTAGAGCTGTATGACTAATTTCCTAAAACAAATCGGTTTACACACACCTGTTAGAAAGGCCAAGCTTGCCAGCTACCTGTGAGGTTAGTAATTACCTGTGAGAAATCTACTGACCTGTCAGGAACTGGTTAATGTTTCTCAGTAGCATCTCCACGGTCACCACTGGAAGTAATTCTCACAATGCAGTAAGACACAGACAAGCTGTCTGCATAGGAGAGTCTCGGAACCGCACTCTGTCCTTCTCTACAGGTGAGTGCCAGCTTGTTCGCCCTGGGAACCTGGGTACAGAAACTGGCCTGACTGTAACTTTCTACCAGAGTTGCAGTATAAAGTCAGACAGCATTTGAATTATCTCTTGCTTGACAGAGAGGCTGTGTGGGATGCTATACTCAGTGTTAACATAAGGCAACTTCATATTCTCTTACTAGACTTACAAAAGCTTATATTACAAATACCACCTGTATATCAAGCCCAGGACACATATTTCGGGCTGACATTCCTAGAAATAAATAAACAAAATGATAGACAACTGCACAGGTGTTGAAAATGGCCGTTGCATCTAAGTATGCAATATTCCATAGGTGATCAAATGTAATATACTAGCTGGGCCTGGTGGTTCATGCCTATAATCACAACTACTCAGAATGCTAAGTCAAGAACGATTACAAGTTCAGAGTCTGCCTGGGCTATGAAGTGAGCCTAAGGGAAGCTTGGGTGATTTAGTAAGAGACTGTCAAAAAAAAAAACTAACTAAAAATGGACTACAAATGTAGCATAATGTAGAACATTTGCTCAGCAAGCACAGGGCTCTATGCTTAACCCACAGTATTGCAAACAACAAGACACTTTGCTTAGGACAATTTGTACATATACCAGTAACATCTAAGTGGACTTACAAAAATATAAGGATGTTTAATCTATGCGATAAGTGGAGTAATATAATACAATATTTTATTATTCTATATTATTATGCCAGTATACAATATAATTATTATATAGTATATAATTTATTATTATAATAATATTTTAATATTAAAAATGATTCCACAAATTTATACTGGAAGAATATTTATTTGAGTAAATTCAGCAGAAAATAAGATTCTTCTTTCTTAGTAATACTTCTTATATTTATAAATATGAAATATACATGGAATTATGTGTCCTATGTGTCCTGGTTAGTTTCTTTTTGTAATAAATTTTAATTGGCTATCCAATATCAATTAGTCAGCTCTGGGATCATATACACACTGGTTAGTATTTTGTCAACTTGACATAAGCCAAAGTCACCTGAGTAGAGCTACCTCAATTGCAAAAACGCTTCCATCAGATTTTCCTATAGGAAAGTTTATAGTATATTTTCTCTATTGATATGGGGGCCTAGTGCACTATAGGCAGTACAGCTCCTGTGCTGATGGTCCTGGGGAGTCTAAGAAAGAAGAATGAGCCAGGCATGGGAAGCAAGTCAATGACAACATTCCTTCATAGTCTCTGCTTCAATTCCTGCCTCCAGGTTCCTGCCTTGAATTTGTTCCCTGACTTCCCTTCATGATGAATTATAAGCTATAAGGTGAAGTAAAACCTTTCCTCCCAAGATGCTTTGGGTCACAGTGTTTGTCACAGGAACAGAGAGCAAATGACGACACTATGCATGTCATATACAATATATGGAAGGTGAATGATAGAAGGAAACTGCATTGTACTCAAAGGCAGAATATTAGTCAGTTTCCTGGTATCACAGCCAGAACCTCAGATAATCAACTCGCAAGAAGAAAGGGCTTGTTTTAGATCACAGATTTTGAGATTCCAGTCTATGACTGATTGGTGCAACTGCTTCCAGGTAGATGGCAAAGGACCATGTCTGGTGGCTGTGTGGTATAGCAGCACCACCCACTTGATGATTGAGTATAAAGGAGGAAGAAGGATCTGGGTCTTACCTCCCCTTTAAGGACATGATTCCAGTGACTTAACTTCCTTCTGGTAGGTTTCCACCTCCTAAAAGTTCCTCCATGTCCCTCTAGTATCACAAACCGTGACTAAGTCTTTAATACACATTGCCTTGGGAGTGGTGCAGATCCAAACTACAGCAGTCAGCACCAAAATTCCTGAGCAGCCAATGTTCCAGGAAATGTGCTTGCGTATAATAGAAAGGGTCTCTCCTCTTGGGAAAGGTAAGAAACACAACTAAAACAAGAGTTGCACATGGCAATGTGCAACTAAGAGCAAAAGAGCTGGAGAGATGCTCAGCTCTTATGAGAACTTGCTGCTTTTGTAGAAGATCTTGATTCATTTCTGGCTCAAAACCTTCTATAATTCTACTTCCAGGGGATCCGGTACCTTCTTCTGACTCCTGTGAGCACCATGCATGCATGAAGTGCACATACATACATGCAGGCATGTATTTTATTTTCTAGTGATTCAGTTTGTCATTCTAACTTATCTATGCTAATATGTTATTTAACTAGTTTATAACACACTTTAATCCTCAGTTAGAAATCCAGAGACATGCAGTGGAGACTCAAGACAAATATTATTTGAAGAGAAAGTCAATAAATAGAACGCCAAACTTCCAAGTCAGAATGCAGGCTTGAATGAAGAGATAAAAATCCATCA
The DNA here is from genome assembly GCA_026225945.1 of Cricetomys ansorgei. Classification (NCBI taxonomy): domain Eukaryota; kingdom Metazoa; phylum Chordata; class Mammalia; order Rodentia; family Nesomyidae; genus Cricetomys; species Cricetomys ansorgei. The sequence goes on along the minus strand of JAMJFZ010002047.1, from coordinate 42,805 downwards.
AGAATAATTGAGTGTCCTAGCCTTGCACATACCAAACAGTATGTGCATTTCAGACAGTAACACAAAATAGACAGGTTTCATTTGCTCCTAATCTTACTCTCTCATGAGGCACATTTGAAACCTCAATTTATAATCCAAAATGACAGAATAAAAAAGTCCAACTTAAAAGCAGTTTTTCAAAACTCAAATTTTATCCATTTTACTGAGTCTTAGCATAACCTATGCTAGTAGTCCTTCCACCACTGATTATCACTGAATGATGCTTTACAATAATTAGCATTGTTCTTTGTTCCTCTGCTCTTCAGAAAGTGATCAGACAGAGAATGAATGTACAACTCCTGAAGCTGGAGGACAAGTAAGGCCTGGACAGCAAGTTTCTAATTTCTCTCCCTCAAAAGCCATGCTGGATCCCATTTAGCAACCTGAAAATCTGAGAAAATCCCACAGAGTGGCAACATGCAGAGCTGCAGGCAGTATGGTTGCGTGTTTCCTTCACCATGATTGAGTGACACACTTAGGTCGACGCCTGGAGTCACAGTGTCCTGCCATGTCTCTGCTCCCTTACTGCAACATAAACAGTTTGGAGGAAATAAACTCCAGATTTCCAATAGCTATAATATGTTGTGACAGCAAAAGAGTTGGAATTTTGAAATTTGAGGAAGGAGAATGAAGAGGATATAGGTTTAATAACACAACATCACAGGCCTGATCCAGTCTTAAGAGAAACTGACACTATCAGAGCTTGGCAGATTATGAATATAAGAAAAGTAGCTCAAAATATTTAAAGAGAAAAAGTGTCAATGACCCCATTCTATTGAACAAATTAATTATATTAAGCAAGAGTAGAATATTCTCTGTGATTTAAGCACGTATATCCCCCAAACTGTATGAAGTGCATTCAGACACTTATGAAGCCAGCATATAATGATGGGCAGTTACAACATGCACTTGCCCTCCTACATTCCTCCTTAACAGAAAAAATGGGAATTCAGAGTTTGAGGTTATGGGGCAAGAGGATGTCTCAATCTGTACAGAGCTTGACTTGCAGCCACTAGGACCTGAACCAAATCCCCCAAACCCATGTAAAAATGCTGGGCATGGTGGTGTGCTTCTAATTTCAGCACCTGTAAGATGGGAGACTAGAGGGTCCCTGGAGTTCCCTGTCCAGCCTAATTGGTGAGCTTTAAAACAGGGAGAGAACCTGAGATAGCCTTCCTGAGAATGCTACCCAAAGCTTTCCTCTAGCGTGTTCCCTCCCTCTCCCTCTCCCTCTCCCTCCTTCTCCCTCTCCCTCTCTCTCTTTCTCTCTCTCTCTCTCTCACACACACACACACCTGTATACACAAATACACATACATAAAAAACTTTGATGTTGAATATGTATACTTATGAATGGTATAGTTTTCCCTAAATGAGACAAAAGCAATCCTACATAGACACATACATCATTCATAGTGACATCCTATGCTTTTGTTTTTCTTTCCTGTTGTTTGTTTGCTTGTGAGACAGTCTCTTGCCACATGCTAGAATTACAAGCATGCAGCACCATGCCTGGCTGAACAAAATGTTTTGAATAGAAAAGAATATAATCCTCCATTACTTCAATTAAAATCTTGACACTGTAATGTATACTAATGAATGGAGGGAAGGGGCTCTAAACATCCATGGACTTGTTTCTCTGTAGTGAATTCTCCCCACCCACTAGATTTTGAGCTCCTGTGACTACCACCTGGATATCCTCTGTTGAAAGTAAGTGCATGATAAAGCTCTATGCAGTAAATAAAAACACAAATAAAGCTCAAAAGAGCTTGGGGGAAGCGGTGGTAGAAGGGAGACGAACCTGTGAGAATTGTTCAATGGATAAGGAGCTTTGTGAGCAAGTATGGGACCAGACTTCATAATGACTGCATAAAAGCCAGGTGGGCATGATTGTGCATCTGGAATCCTTGCAGCAAGCTGGATAACTGACAAAGCGAATCAGCAAGCTCCACATCCAAGTGAGAAACCCTGCACTGTTATATAAGGTGGAAAATAATAGAGAAAATTATACAACATTAAGCCTCCCCCCCGACACAGAATAGAGAGAAAGACAGACAGACAGACACACACACACACAGATAATGCGCAAAGTGCATATGCTAAGTTGAAAGCCTCCATTGTTGCATTCTTGGTGTTTGGTGCTGTTTTTATCCACTTCCATATTTCACAATGACAGTGATCTAGTGACTGAGGAAGAGCATGTTTCATATCAGAACCTGCTTTTGTGGCCTTCCGTGAGGTAGGTATCAAGAGAATGTGTCTAAAGCAGCACGGTGATTCTTAGAGAAGTGTTTTCTTTTCACTTAGAAAGTATCCTTCCAATTTCACATGTCAAGACAGCTTCCAAGGTGACAGCTGGGCTTGCTGTACCCAACCAAGAAACTAGCGGGTATGTTTAGCAACATTTTTGCACTCACAGTTTGATTTTGCTTAGTGAGACAGCTGACTGGAAGGACAAATGAAGGCCTGAGGAGAAAGCCTGCCATAGAATGAAGACAGTATCAAGACAGATAAGAAGCAGAGGGGTGTTAGGCTTATTCCAGATCCAGTGCAAAATACAGGAAGTGGGCTGCAGAAATGCTCTAAGTCTTGTAGGATAATGCCAGGTCTACAGTGCTTGCACCTGTTGCCTTCTCCGCCCGTGGAATGGATGACTGTGAGAGCTTTCCTCAGTCTCCTTGGTAAATCATATGCATATGTAAATGCTATATAAAAACATAGAATACCCATATGCAAATATGGATATAGTATGTAATTACATAGTATATTAATTATAAAAAAATTACATAAAATTTTATAGTAGATATACAAATATATATTACCTATGATCTATTTGTTTTTCTAATTCAGTCAAATAGATAATATAATCAAGGAAACAAGAGAATGGTTCCTTTGTTTCATTTCTTCTTTTTAGAAACATGTGGACTGATTGGATTCTCCCCTCTCTCTCTTTCTCATCCCGCCTCCTCATTCTCCATTACTCCCATTTATTCTGTTCACTACTATCAAGAGTGATTTTCCTACAACACAGTCACTGTTCCCATTAAATCTCAGTGATTATCATGGTAACCAAACTGTATTGCAAAGTCAACAGAGCTACCTGCCTATCTGTCTAACCTGAATTTCTGGCAGGCCCAGCCACAGTCTCCACACATATCATGGGATGCTATTGTCAAACCTCGAAGTATACCACAGTCCATTTCCTGTTAGGGTTCTTGGGTCCACTTTATGTGGGGGTCTCTAACAAGTGCCATTGCTACCAAGGTTCAAAATCTACCCAGCGCTCCTAAGGCCCACGCCAGCTCACCATGCCTCTAGAAGCTGTAGTCTCTCCCTGACCCTCAGGTCTCTGTTACCATAGAACACACCACTCCTCTCCTGTCCTTTACTGCAGTCACACTTCTAACTCCTCAGTTACATCCTGGAAAGTCAGGCTTGATATTCAGCCCAGTTTTCCAGTGTTACATGGCTATTTAACAAAGAAGAGTGGTCCTACACAGACTGTATGTTGAAGGAATAAGTGAAAAATAAATGAAAAGCTTTAAACACACACACACACACACACACACACACGGATGCCACACAGAGCTAAGAATTCTCTGGAAGAACCTGAAAATAGTGACAGGATAAAAGCACACCCTCTCCCCCTGACATCTTATTTTGAATTCTAAGCCATGTCAGCACAAACAAAATAGTCAGCAGTGCTCGGCTATTTTTGCTAGAATTATTTCATTTTATAATTTTCAAAATCCTTGCAAGTGTTATCTAAATACATTTCAGAAATAACTGCGTGATATTCGGACTTTTAAGCATCTCCATTTTCCAAGTAAGGAAAGTGAGGACCAAAAATATGAAGCAACTAATGAAAACTCAGTCCTGTGATCAGGAATCTGTGCTGTGAGGAGACAGGCCCTGCAGCTGCTTCCCAGTACACAGCTGCACCCCCTCCCCAAAGCCGCATCATACTGAGCCCACGTGAGGCCAGATAAACATCCACAGGCCATGGAAGCGAAGTGAGCTCCGGAGTGAGGGGAGAGAACACAAGCAGGAATAATTCCACTCCGTGTGCATGGATCACAGATGGGTTACCCTGTGCTGAACAACTCAGCCAGGACCACAAAATAAGACGGGTTGCTATGAGACGTCAGCGTGACTTGGAATGAGCAGCCCTGAATGAGCAACACCAGGGTTGCTGCAGACGGGGTCTAACCTCCGTCTTGTAGTTTGTCAAATCCTAGTTCTTCAGTAACAGCACGATCAGATAGAAGGCAAGGCAACCACAGCTGGATCGTACCAACATGGTACTAGACTTGGGAGAGACTTCAATTTACTACACAGGATGTCTTAGGGATTCCTTAAAAAAAATATCCTGGGACTTCGCAACTATTTCTTTTATTTTTGATATTAAGTTACAAGTATATCCTTCTCCCTTTCACTTTCCTCCCACCAAATCATCCTATATACCCCTCCTCACCCTCTTTCAAATCCAAGCATCTTTCTTCATTGATTGCTACATGTATATATGTATGCGTGCATATATACATATTCCTAAATATAACCTGCACAGTCTGTATAATGGTACTTGTATTTATGTTGTCAGGGCTGACTATTTGGTAATGGACAATCAAAATCCATTGGATGGAGGAAGATAATGTCAATTTGAAAGAGAGCAAGGAGGGGTATATGGGACAGTCTGGGTGAAGGGAAGGGAAGGAGGAAATGATGCAATTATGTTAGAATCTCAAAAGCAAAAGACAGTAAAACGGATGTGTTTCAGAATGCATAGTGTAGCAGAATACTAAATAGGAAGAAGTGTTCTATAAGGGCAAGACAATGATAATATCTCTCTTTATACATGTGTGGATTAATTATGCTGTCTGAAAACTAAATAACAACCTGTTATAATTATAAACTACCATTAATATTATCATCAAAATTTAAAAGCAAAACCATATTTCAAACTCACTTATATCTTAACATCACATTTCAGCATCTAAATAAATTTGTGAATGCTCTTATACAGAATACAGAGAGTTGCTTATTTTAAAAAAAACACATGAATGGTGCAATAATTTAATGCAGCTAAGAATATCTTTATTGCTGAAACAGTACAGTAAGTATTTTATTCAGCAATGCTGCTCCTGTGCTTTAATTTGTTGCTATTGTGACATTTGACATGAGAAAGCAGTAATAGTCCATTATAGAGCAAAAAGGGATCAGTTGTATGAAGTCACCCCGAAATCTGCAGTAATAAAACTGACTTGCTCCAGCTTAATGAGGACAGGATTCTATCATCATCTCTCCTTAGTAGTGCCCAATATAACACAAAATGGCTCTATTTATTTATTTATTTATTTATTTATTTATTTAGGTTTTTTGAGGCAAGGTTTCTCTGCTGTAACTCTGGCTGTCCTGGAACTCACTCTGTAGTCCAGGCTGTTCTTGAACTCACAGAGATCCACCTGCCTCTGCCTCCTGAGTGCTGGGGTTAAAGGCCATATCACTACCACCCAGCAAATAATTTATTTAATTTTATGTGTATTGGTGTGAGGGTGTCAGATCCTCTGGACCTGGAGTTACAGATAGTTGTGAGCTGTCATGTAGATGTTAGGAGTTGAAACCGGATCCCCCGGAAGAGCAGCTGGTGCTCTTAACCACTGAGCCATCTCTCCAGCCCTGGTGGCTATCTTGTTACTACAACACTAGAGTCCATGGCCTTGAATAGTTAGTAAATGAATAAACTCAACATATCTCCACCCATTCTTCCAATATAGGATTATAAAGAATATTTAGCAACCACTGAACACAGATAGAAAGCTGGCTCGTTCTTCAGAAATAATAACCTGAACATAAGTTTTGAAGTATTATCATCTCATGTTTAAGGACTTTTCAAATTGCCAAAATAAAAAAATGACTTCAAAGTAGATCACAAATTCAAAGAAAATTACATTTTGGCAAAGTAATAAAATCAAGAGACAGAAACAGGGTGAAAGATAAGAAATTCAAAGTGTCAGAGGGATTCAAAACCATGGAACAACTAAAGCTGTAACACAGCAAATATATAACTAAAGCATACAACTGAAAATAAAAGTAAAAAATTGTCAGACAATGTTATGTGACAAAGGTTTATTAAGTGAAACTTGCATGGCTCTGTTATAGTACTTAGGCTGTTGTGTAGTCTCACCAAGAGAAACCGGGAGGCATATTCAAAAATGGAAGCCCTGCCAGACCTCAGAAGAGGGGACCACCATAATGGTCCACACCATACTTGACAGTGGAACCCTGAGCATCTGAGCTCAGGTATTTTTTTTTCTTTCAGCACTGCTCAGATATTCTACTGAAGCACATGCAGATCTTAATGCAGATCATTAACAATCTAACATCTCCCACATGAATCCAACACCTGCAAACAATACAAAAAGCCAAGGCCAATGCATCCCTTTTTCCAACAATGCACAAAAGAGGTCAACATGGAATTTCTTCTTCAGTAGCTTTCCATCTTTAGAAATACTTACATGTATGTTTATTTTAGTGTATATACATGTATGCGTGTGAACAAAATCACCACAGCATTATGATGGAGCAGTTAAATTTGTATGGACAATTTTTCAAGACACTTATGAGTGTTAATCTTGACTAATTCTAAACATGAAACTAATGGATTTTTTATTTTCTCTCTTCTGCTTTACCTTGTTTTAAAATTGTACATAAGAAGTTTAGCTACAACAGAAGGGAATTGGACTTGCCATGCTATCATAAAAATATAAGATTAAAACTGAAAAAATATTGGCTAAGTATATAACATGTTAAAAGGGGAACAGAGGACGGAGAGTTGATGGCACACACAGGTAGCTTCTCTGAGTCAGTTCACCGATTAGAGTTCATCTTATCATGTAGACAGTGAAACAAACTTCAGATCTGAGAAGAACCATAGATTCTTATCCATACATGCCAAGATGACAAAAAATATCATTATGAAAATGATATTTTGAACATCTTAAAAGGATTTCTCAACATTTAGAAAGGATTTATGGAAATTCCAACTGTGACATAGATGATAAAAATGTTTATCTCCTCAAAACATTTAAAAGATTGTCGGTTGATCTTTCTCCTGGATACTTTCAAACAAAAGAAGGGACAAAGTATAATTCTACCTAAGTCCCACTTGGTAATCTATTGAGTTTACTGAGCAATGATGAGGAGTTACTTGCAGGAGCACAGGTCTCTCCAAAGTAGCCAAGCTATGAAAAAGCCAGTGTGCATGATGATTTCCCCACAGCTAAAAAGGGAGAGTGTCCTCTGGCATTTCTTGAGACCACATGATCACGTGTTGCTGATACCGAATTATATATGTTGGTAAGAACATTCAAGATGGAGTGGCTGAAATCACATGTCAGGAGATCCTAACCATTCTCATCTTGTCCTTCTTTGATGGAAAGGAACTGCAAAGAGTTCCAGTGTTGAGGGTCACCTATGTATAGCCACAGCTGCTCTGAGTCCAGAGCTAACAGCTCTGTATCTCAAGCCCAGACATACTTCACCTGTCACACATTTTCTTTTTAAGTCATACCACACCTTTCTTGTCCTTAGAAACCATGGTAGAATTGTAGCACTGTACTTTGAGGGCCACTTTTCTTTTCTTTTCTCTTCTCTTTTCTTTTTCTTTTTAATTTTTCTTCTCTCATACAATTATAGAATACACTCCAGCCCCCCTCCTATCCTACCTCCACTCCCCCAGATCTACCCCCCCATCATCACCCACAAACATACCCTCTTCTCCCCAGAAAAGAATGGTCTCCCCAGGGTAACAGCACAATCAGGGCATGGCATAGCTGGATGGAATGAGCCCAGGCACCCACCCCTATATCAAAGGTGAGCCAGGCAGTCAGGCAGTAGAAAAACAGTCTCAAAGGCTGGTAAAATGGTCAGTGACACCTCTGCTCCAGCCTGTAGAAGCTTTTCAAGGACATCAATCTTGACAGCCTTGAGATGTATCCAGGGGATCCTACAGGTTCCCTGTCTATGGCTTCAGTATCTTTGGGCAGCTAAGAGTGCTAGTCAGTTGATAATGTGGGACTTGCTCTCCTGCTGTCCTCAAAACCTCTGGTTTCAGCTATCCCTCCTCTCCCTCTTCTGTGGGGGTCCCTGATCTCTACATGATGTTTGGCCCTGGGTCTCTCCACATGCTCCCGAGGGACATTTGAAATAATAGTTATCCCCAAGAGAATGTGTTTGTATAATGTGGCTTTATATAACAGTGTTATCCATAGTTTATTATCTACATGATCTGAAGGGAATCATACCACCTCTTGGTGGCATTTATACATCCATATGTGGCATGTGATATCAAGAGCACACTGACAATTAGTTTTAGAGTTATAAATGCATTTTAGCAAGAAGACAAGCTCAAACCTATTGAGTCACAATGAAACTGAGTGAATAGAAATTATAGGGAAAACTGAGACCTTCAATCAAGGGTTATGTCTAGCTGAACAGAAGTTCCCACCTAATCAAAGGCTTTGCTTTTTTTCCTTTCAATTACGAATAGTAAAACAAAAGAAAATATTAAAAAGAAAGTTCTAGAAACAAACAAATTATATGTTTTTAATTGCATGATTGCTTGAATAGTATAATTAAATCTCATGCCTTTCTGTTCCATTCTGTTCAGGACATTAACCTTTCCACAGTTCCCCATATCTACACTATATATGTTATTTACCTGTGGGTGACTTATCCTCTTAATTACAAGACTGAATGTCTTGATATCATTGGATGTCTATATTCAAGTGACCATTATCTTATTAATAGATGTAAACCTTAGGATATCACTTGTAGAGGCATCCCTGGGGTATAATTCATGGAAGGGCAGATACATTCTGATATTATTTGACAGCACTGCGGGTTACAGAGGAAAAACACAGTATATACCAAATTAGGTACTACTTGAGGTTTTGAGCTTCCACTGTGTATGGATGTTGGTTGGGTGGCTCTTAAAATATAACCCTGTGGATCAGGAAACCATTTACATCATAGAAAGCCAGATCAAGAAGAGACAGTCTAGAAGACTGGGGATCAGACAATGGGAGAAAATGGCTCATACCATCTGCTATTAAAAATACCAACTCTAGCACACCATGTCATACTACATATTGTTCAAGACAAGTATTTAGCAAGTGGCCTTAGAGGAGATTAATATGTATCTTTATCTACCGGATCTGTTGTTTAGTGACAAAGACTTTGGAAAAAACAAAACAAAACAACTTTTGTCTTGGCAGCTCCTAGTTAATTGCTTCTCGTTGCACTGACGCTCAAGGCTTGAGTCATTCTTCACAGACTCATTAAGGACCAGGCATAGAACATTCCACCATTTTCCTTTTGTTCTGTTAAATGAACTGGATAAATAAGAAGCCATTTGGGGCTATTTTCCCATCTGTGAATTACAGAAATGCTTTTCTATCTTTCAAAAATAAATCGAATATCTTATGTTTACTTCACAAATGAAGAAAACTATACAAAGCTCCTCTCATTAATCATTGACATGAATGATCTGATGGCCAATGTTAGTATATGGCCTTACTATTTTAGATACATGTAGGCTTTTTAGAAATTGTAAATAATCAGTAAAACTACTGTTATTCATCGTCTCTTAATCTGTTGCATGCACTTCTTTGTAAAAACAAACAATATTAAGTTCCCACATATTAAACAATGAAAGTGTTATAAAATATTGAGTCTTGTATTTGTTTACTTAAGAAAACTGTTTTTGAGATGGCTTTCACTATGTATTCCTGACTGGCCTAGAATTTGCTCTATAGAATAGGCTGGCCTTGAACTCATAGGGATACATTTGGCTGTGCCTCCTGAGTGCTGGGATTTAAGATATGTCCCACCATGTCTGGCTGTCTTGTTTAGAATTTAATCATTTGAAATATACTGAATGTTCTCTAATGTCATAAAACCCCCTTTAAAATAGTTGACTTTGACATGGCTGAGTCATTTCAATACTCACCATGCATAATACAAATATTATTACACATTTTATGAAGATACATATTCTATAAAATATTTACTATTAATAATATGATATCGCCTATATGGTAGTTTAAACAGGAAGCAGCAATGTGGGTGTTTTATGTCAGTCCTGATGCCTCTTTTGCAAGCACCTAACACCATCATAGTGGTGCCTAGAAGTGATGCTGAGACATGAATAAATAAATGTGTTGTATTCCAACAAAAATGCACTTTGCTTTTCATATAATTTTCACATGCCATGTGATGTTTTTCATCTTTTGAGTATATGTAACTACCCAAAATGTGAAAATCATTGTTTGTTCACAGGCCATAGAAAAATAGGCAGCAGACTGGATTTCATCTTTGGTTGTATTTTGCAGTTCCCTAATCTAAGTCATTTGCAGATTTCACTGGTTGCCCTCATGAGTATGCCCTCTTGCTCCATGATAGACTAACTCTCCCTCCAATCAGAAGCCTCATTCTCCAAGGAGGTACTATCACAGGTGGATCACTCATCCTTAAATCCAATGGATGAATTCTTTAATGCCCTGGTTTTCAAACTTCCTAATGCTGTAACCCTTTAATACAGTTCCTTAGGTTCTGGTAACACCCGACCATAAAATCTTTTTTTTTTTTTTTTGCTACTTCACAATTGTAATTTTATACTGTAATGAGTCATAATATAAATATCTGATAAGCAGATGGCCATAAGTGATCCCTGTGAAAGTGTTGTTAAAACTCCAAAGGGTCATGATCCACAGGTTGAGTACCACTGCTTTGATGAATTTGCAGTAGAATGAGTTTCCATGTGTGAAATCAGTGGTTTGTTAATATAACAGCTATTATGCAAGAGTTCTCCTTATTCAAGTTGGTGATAATCGCAAGCCTTCTATGAGCATTTAGGTTGAGTTCCTATAGCTAGATCCTAATGGAGCTCAGTGGCTCCCTGAACCCACTCTGAACAGCAGTATGCAACAAGGAGCATGGTTGTACTCTGCAATGCAGCTGAAGGTTAGCTCTGCCTAAAAAAGATTATAGGAATCAGAGTGGCATGAGCCATTCTGTGCTTACAGTAGACCATAAAGAATGATGGGCCTCAACTGCATGGTTAAGGAACCTGTAAAAGTCTGACCCCAGTTTCATTTCTTCAATAAAACATGCAGAGTTCCTCTAGTGTACAATTTCCAGGACAGTATTGATAAAAAAGACAAAGCTACACCCCTCCTTTTTTTTCTACTTGCCATTCCAAGGAGGAGTATAAAAACAATCAGTTAATATAGATGGCACATTATTTAATAGTTTATAAGAAAAGAATGCTATAGTAACTACCATCTTTTGGTATTCCAGAAAACCCTTAGCACAGGACTCATAGATATATTCAAATTCCCAACCAAGAAGTTCCATTATTAAACTCACTGTTCTAATGAAGAAACTAAAGGCAAAGAAACTGATGGGTCTCTTTACATAAATACAACCCTTAAAAGAGTGGTTAGGTTTTTTTTTTCCTCTTTTTCATTCTTGGAGAAAAAAATCTCACTGTGTAGTTCTGGCTAGTATGGAACTCCTCTTCCCTCTACCTCCTGAGGGCTGAGATTAAAGGTATGAGCCAACACAGGTACACTGGGTTTTGGATCTTAACCCAATCCCTTGGAGGCCTGAGTCTCTGATCTTATTTGTGATCATTTAAGTTTGGAGAATAAACTTTAGGGAGAGGTCATTTGAGGAGGGGGTAGATAAGGAAGGTCTTTCTTAGCAATGGTGATTTAAACTGGATCCTGAAGAATGGAGGGGACCAACTGTGTGAAGAGATAGGCATTTCAAATAGAGCAAGTGTAACATCTATTTCTGGAAGGTTCCATTGTACCTAGAATAGAGAGAAGGCTGACATGCCTTGAACATTAGAAAACCATGATTAGGAACTCAACTTTTATTTCATAATGATAAAAAGCTATAGAGTTTTCAAAAGAGAAGTAGAGCTGTGTGTGGTTTTATAATCCTATCTCTTAGGAATCAAGGCAGGATAATCATAAGTTTAGAGCAAGCCTGGGCTAAATAGTGAGTTTCTTGATGAAAAAAAAAAACAAAAAACAGAAACAATCCAACAAAAAGATGAATAAGGGAGAGTTACACATCAGACTTTGTTAGGCTGAGAGTTATATATGAAACACTTAAAGCTCACTGGGGATGGACCTCTCCGTCACAACCCATAGCTTATGAAACCAGGAACTGCACCTGTAGGAATCTGATTACTCAAATCAATTAGAATCTGAGCCTTATTTCAGTAGAGAGAATAAAGTTGCAGACATAATATTCAGGGCTGCCTCAGAGATCATTAACAGATAGCCTAAATCTTTCTAAATTTCTAAATCTTCTAAGACTGCTACTGGATGGAGGGTTTCTAGTAAAGAACAAAGATATATCTTTGCCCCCTCCATTGAGTTAACCCAAATGGGTTTGTCAATCACCTGGTCAGGACAATAACCTTCAAGGAAAACTGTTAATCTAGGGACTTTAGAAATGATATAGAGCCTGTCTAATATCTGGGTTGCACTGTAATCTCTCTGGTCATCATCTCCTCTCACTATGTGAGAGTATTCTGCCTTGCAGCATTCCCTCCTGCCATTGTCCACCCCCACTCCTTGAGAGTCCGTTACTTTAGTCTGTAATAAACTCTGCTTCTATTTGATAATCTGTCTCCTCTGAATTCTTTTATCAGAGGTCACAAGGATCAGGGAGCCAAAGAGAGGGCAGAGTGAGATCCCAGTGATCCCAGTGATCATTTTACCAAATCAACCTAGCTATTGTACTGCTTGGATGACAAGAGCTGAGACATAAGAATGTAAAGGAGGAGACTAAAGGTTTTTGAAGATCATGAATATTTTTTACTTAAATTTGAGTGAATGAAGCAGAGAAAGAAAGAAAACTGCCAAATCCACTAAGGGCATAGCTCTCAAGCAATATTCCCCACCTGCCTCTCTGGGCCACTCAGTGGTGAGGACAGACAATGCTGTTTCCTGTGAATGAAATGCACTCTACTAAGGAAAGGGTACTTCAGCTCGACTTTATACCTGTCTCTCAAGGAGCCTTGAAGATGAATAGGAGGATGAACCGTAACATGGAGAAAATGTTCTTATCCAGCTTGGATACAGGTAATGTCAATTGAAGTGTTACTAAGGGTATCATATTAATATCATCACAAAATTTGAAGAATTGCAAAATATCAGTCATTATTGTGATCCTTTATTTTTGGAAAATGGGATCATCAGAGAATTTCTAAATATATTTGATTTATTCTAAATTCTAATTTACAGACTTTTCCTTTTTAATTGATACCAATAACTATATTGCCTATATTTTACCAATTGCTGTAATACTATGCCATTATAAAAATGTTTTGCAGATAGGTTTAGTTAACTGCACATATATGATATGTTCCTAAATACATCTGGACAAATATGAATGTAAGTGTATCTATCTATCCATCTAATAATGCTTTTATAAAAACTTATAAAAATTTTTGACAAAGTATGCCAACTTCATCAAGTCAGTGGCTACAGAATGGGGTTCATACATAGAGTCATAATATTAAACACTAGGACAACAGGTTCCAGTATGTTTTGGAGATGTTTCTAGGTTTTTTACTTCAGAGTAGTGGCTATAGACCCCCTGAGAGGACAGTAGAGTATGACTGACTACATCTGAGGTGAAGTCAGGGTGGACATGGTCAGAAGAAATAAGAAAGAAAACAAACTCTTAGTAATTGATTTGCTATTTCCAGTGAAGGAGGGGAAATGACAGTTACTCTAAAGACCTGGAGGCTGACTGGATCATCAGAGGATTCAGAATGAAATGACAGGAGGAGAAAGATGACAGCAAGGGGAAAGAGGTCAGCCGTAGGCTTGTAGAATTCAATGTGTCCAGGGACATTGAAAAGCTGAAAGAAAAGAAGCTTAAATTACTGAACATCAGTAAGCAACAGTGTTGCATATTTTCAACTTTTAGAATCCAATAAGACAATGGTAAAAAAAAATCTTGGAGAGAAGAAGAGCCAAGATGGATGGGACATTGAAAGGATTAAAACAGAATCCTCAGTTGCTTTCCCTCTTTTGGCTATGGATTTACATCCTTGCCACTTTTACATACGGGTAGCCTAGAGCTTCCTTTTCAAATGAAATCTTTGTTTAAGCATTCTAACTTGTACTTGTCTAAAAAATTTAATTAGTTCTTTATGAAGTTAGAAATTACAAAGGTGAGCATGAAATGAGAACAAGGCCCCCAAGGGTGAATTTAATCAGTCTTCAGAGGCAGATTCTCTCTTTGGTCCAGTAGCATTTCTTCATCAGCAGAGGAAGCTGAGTCTTTAATGAAATCCATTTGACTGATCCTAGAAGCTTCATACAATCACCTGCATAGGAGTTAAAAATCTCCCCTCACCTCTCTCTCTCTCTCTCTCTCTCTCTCTCTCTCTCTCTCTCTCTCTCTCTCTCTCTCCCTCATGCATATATGCTTTTTTAAAAAAAATATCTTTTTTAAATGTTAATTTTTGAGTCAAAAGTTTAATTATTGATGATGGCTACTCTTACCTTAGGAAGATTACAGTTTATTGCTTGTAGATGTAGATGTGAGAATTGACATTATTAATTATTCTTATGGGTTCAAGGCAGAGAACAGCTTATTCTTTGCTAATTCAATCCCTGGTCCTAGAGAGTTTCGGCCTCCTTAAAATATAATTTTAAGCCTAGACCTGGAAGGCTTCAGCCTCCATACAATCTAATCTTCAATCCTAAACTTAGAATGTTTTAGCCTCTGAGACTTACTGCTGACTGAGCCCACTCTGACTAGCTTCTTCTGAACACAGAGCTGTACTGAACTCACTGACTCTTCTGGTTGGCTGATTCAACTCATTCACTGTTCTGGCTCAAATTCTTCTCCAAGCTGACTGGATCAAACTGACCTTCTGAGCATACTGAACTCTTCTGACTCTGGCTGACTCTGGCTGACTCCAGCAACTTTTCTGACTGAACTGCTCTGCCCAGATTCAATCTGACTTGCTGTTAGCTAACTCTTTCTCCCAAAATCACTCTTCTTATCTGACACTGACTCCTGCTGTACTGATTCTGAGTCTTATCTGAATGAAGCTCTGACTGCCTCCCTACAATCTAATCTGTGAACCTAAACCCAGAACATTTCAGCCTCCAAGACTTCTAACTCTTCTTCTGATTTGTTACTTTGCTTGCTCTTCACTCTGATGCATCTCAGCCATCACTCTGCCAAGTCTTCACTTGGATTCACTCTCAGAGTTGGGATTAAAGGAATGTACTCACTGTACTTCACTGATGTGAAATACAATTCTCAGTTGACTAGCATGCTCTGACTCAATCTCCTTCCACTCTCTCATTCTCTACTGTTTCTCTCTTAACTCTGACCTGATTGTGAACTCTGAAATGAGAGCTGTGAACTGAGAACTGTGACCTACTTCTGAACTGACTGCTTCCTTTTACATTCTGAGAGCTGGGATTAAAGGCATATGCCATGATTGCCTTCTTAATTGTGTTACTTAATGGCATGTGCTGCATTCCAGCCAGATCACACAGGCCTTCCCTAGAGTAGCCATGTTGCTAGAGTAAAAGATTAAATATTCCCCTACAATTGATGAACCATCTACTTAAAAACCAAATGCCTATTTCATCTTCTGAAGAATTGGAAAATAAACAACAGTAAAATATGGGAACACTTTTGCAGTTTCCACTATAAACACACACACACACACACACACACAAACACACATACACACACACACAATCTGTGTCATCCTCCTCAGCTACTAGCATCCTTTTCATTTTATGTTTCCTGTTGGCTCAGTGAAGCCAACAGTCAATACAAACATCAGATGAATAGAAGATTATTTTAGAAATAATACTCTCAGATCTAAGAACATTTCTACAAGGTACAATAGGGCTAGAAGCTTCAGGAAAGAAGAGATAAGTTCCTTAAATAAGACTCTTATTGAGCAAAAGATGGAGAAAGGTCTTAGTGAAAGCAAGTGATCCACTTGAAGTTGATGATTTAGGCCATGATGTGCTCCCCTCCTGTTGAGAGAAAACCCTTGAGAAGTATTAAAGACAGAAGGCAGGTCTTGTTAACTCAGTACCCTTCTACACAGATTATCCTTCATTGGCAACATCATACATAATCAAAAGACAGTTGTTTTGTTAAACAGATGTTCATTTTGGTTAAATAGCCTTGTGGTAATCTGATACACAATCTGTACAGAATAACCTTTTCAGATTTCAAAATCAGCAGTCAAAAATATAAAAGGACATAAAGATAACCATAGATCATAAGTGGAAATTTATATCTTTTCTTTGAAAGTACAATAGGCCAAGTGGGAATCAATTTCTGCTTTCATAGGACTTATGATTTCAAAAGGCTTCTTCATAGATTTCCACTGGTAGAATCACCAGCAATGCCCTGCTAACTATGAACCCTCTGTGCAAAGTCTTCCATTGTCAGTATCAGAGACTCAAGCAGGTTACTGGAAACTCTGGAAAAATGTATGTTAATTTTGTCAGTCCAAACTAAAATAAATGAACAGCCTAAAAATAGTAACAGGTTATCCAATATATATCTTGCCCAAAGTGATTAAATAAACTTTTCAAACTAAGTATGCATTCAATATTTATGTTCTATATTGAGCTAAACCAATATATTTCTGAAACATTAAACTGCAGTCAGTGAATCTTGTGTAAGATTTCATAAATTTGCAAAAAGGCTTAAGATAAAATTTTACTCTACCCTAATTTTTATATTGAAAGTTAGGCTTTGCCTGGTGGTGCATGCCTATAATCTTATCACTCAAGGAACAGAGGTAAGATGATTTCTCATGCATGAGTTTAAGACAAGGCCAGTGTACTATATGGTGAGTTCTAAGCCAGTCAAGAATAAATAATGAAAACTGTCTCAAAAACACTCAAAACCAAAAAATCAAAAAAATCTTTAAGATAAGAACATAACTAAACATCCCTGCATACTTAAGAATGAAAGTATAAAGACATTTTTTGAAAGTTCACTTAAGTAAGCCCCCTAGAGCACAAATATTAATTTCTTTTTAAAAATAGTCTTATAATAGTAATGATAAGAAATAATTTGGGCTTCAAGAGATGGCTCAGTAGTTAAAGTTTCCCACAGAAATGTGAAGACTGGAGTTCAGATTCCCAGACTTGACATAAAATTGCCCCCATACCCCATAATCCTAGTGCTTGACAGGCAGAAACAGGATCCCCAAGAAAAATAGCTAGCTACAATAGATAGAATTGGTGAGTTCTTTGTTCCTCAAGAGACCCTGGTTTAATAAATAAAGTGGGAAGTAATTAAGGAAGACACATGATATGAATTTCAGGCCTCTACATGAATATATACATGTGTTCATACAGACATGAAAACATACAGGCCGACACACACATGCATATCACATACACATAGACATGCCCAAAACAGAAATCTTTGCCACTTGTAAGGTCTGCTGTAGAAATAATGCTGAGGAAATATTGATGAACTCATGTCAGTTAAGCAAGACTGGGCTATGCTATGACAAGAATACCTCAAAGATCTCAAGGGCATAAGTCAACAAGAGTTTAAAGAAAACTAACTTTGTAGAGTCCTTTTACACTGTCTCTGGAAGCAGGCGGAGTGAGAAGCAGGACAAAAGTGAAGGTTTGATGGACAAATGCCCAATATCGATTGTTTACCTCCTCATATGCTGTTGTGAGCATGCAAGAATAGGTGACCTGAGTTGGTGACGTGACAGGGATAGGAAGACAAGACCATGTTGCCAACTCAAAAGTCAAAAGTCAAAAGACTGCATACCACATTCTTCAGGTAGAAATCTGAGGTGGGGAGAGCTCTTCTGCTAAGCTTCCATCCAGGTATATCCAACGACTGTCCTGCGCCCTCCTCAAAAGGCATCTGTTAACACAGTTTCTACACAGTGACCACAGTGACTGAGCCTTGTCCCCCCAATCCCTTTACCTTTCCCAAGATTACTTTCCCCTGCATCACTTACTGTCATCTCTCTAGATATGACCTGAGCTTGAGCCTATGAACTCTACACTAAGTCAGACAACCAAATCCCCACTCCTCTTAAAGGACAAGCTGCCTATGTGATAAGGGCAACTTTAATAAATAATATGCTCGATGCTCAGTCCTATAGTGTTATCCCATAAATAAGGCAAGAAGAGGAAGCATTGCAGAGGAAAGGACAGAAGATCTTGGGAGCCAGAAGACCAGGAAGCCTGCTGTGAGGTCATGTCTCCTAGAAATGACAGGGATGCTACTTCCATGATACCTCAGCAATACGGCTGTCCAAACAGGACCTGAACAATGACAATAATAACAGACATGAGGTAGGGGAAAAGATTTCATGCGGACCCACCCTTAGGCAAATAACTACAGGCAACTAAGGAATTCTGAGAGAGACACAGAGAGAAAAATTATCCTTGGGCCCTCCTAATCAGTTATCCAATATCCCAATATCAAGCGGTCATCCCTGAAATCTTATATACATAAGCAACACTAAACAGATGCAAGAGGTTGTGAGATATGTGTGTGTGTGTGTATATATATAGAGAGAGATGGGGGGGAGAAAGGGAAACACAATAGTGAAATTATACTGGAAAGCCTTCAGAGGTTATGAAGGCAAACTTCTTAACAACTAGGTAGCAGCACCTGAGTGTAATAGATGTTGAAAATGGAGCTAACTAGAGTGTTCCTATTCTATCCAAAAGTGGTAAGAGCTACTCAATTCTAGTCAATTCTTTGAAAAGCAAAGAGATTTGATCACAAATATTTAGTTTATTTGCCTTTGTTGAATCTCATATAGCCCAGACTGGCCTTGCCCTTGCTATAAAACCAAGTACGATCATGAACTGACTTTCCTGATTATACCTCCTAAGTGCCAGGTTTACAGGATTACAGGTGTTATGCCCATCTCCGATCTTCCAAATTTTCATAAGAATCATAAAGCATGTAGTTGGAAGTAATTAAAAAAAGGACTACTTAATATGATCCAGAGAAGACTAGTCTTTAAAGCACAGACAGATAAAGGTTGACTTGGTGGTTCCAGCGGGAGATGCTGCTTCACAGTCAGCAGAGCTGTGTGGTATTTGCTAGCATCTGAGAGCACCGCACTTTCAGTATCCTTTAACTAGGTATTGAGAGTCAAAGCAACCGAGTCCAGCACACAAGTCATTGTACCTTATCATTGTGCATCTCCTGCTGATATCAAATGCAACATAAGCTATTAACCCTCATTCTAAGATTTATTCAGCAGATGCTATGCTGAAAGTAGAGCTTATAGTGTCACAGAGCTTTTGAGTAGAACAGAACACTGGCTAGGCACAACATTTGAGGGAAGTGTCAGGAAGCAAACCAACCAATCCACAGAAATAATTTGTAAGGAAATGGACAGATTACTCTCAGTGTTTTATGTTTGGAAGAAAAAAACTAACTTTATAAATTATTTCTCTAGCTGTAATATAAATCTTCTAATAAACCAACACTTGGAATAAAAATGTTGTATTAGTTACTTGTTCTGTTGCTCTGGCCAAATACCTGACAATAGCAACTCAAGGGAGAAAGAATTTATTTTGGTTCCCAGGATACAGTTCATCATGGTGGCAGGGGTGTAAAGCAGCCAGTTACCCTGCATCCTTAGAACAAGAACAGAACGCTACCGGATGAATGCTGCTATTCACCTCCCTTGTTCTTTTTCATTCAATTCAGGACCCCAGCCCACAGAATGTTGCTGCCCTTCATTCAAGGAATCTAGAAAATCCCTCACAGACATACCCAGAGATTTATTTCTATGGTGACTCTGAGCCCATGAAGTTGACAAGATTAAGCATCACAGACACAAAATAAAATATGATTTGACCAGGACTTGAGTGTCTTTGACCAAAATCAATAGGTAATTGAAATAATTAACAAGAAACCAAGGAATGCAACCCAGGAGGTAGAAAATCACAATAATCTATTTTCTTTGTCAGAGGGAATTATAAAAAGACTAATAAAGTGTCTTAATAATGCATGTGTGGGACTACTCATTTCAAAGCATTACCAGCCCACAATCCTACAATTTTTGTATCTTTCATTAAGACTATAAGGAAAGAACATGATTTTTGACCAAAACTTTGAGCACACTATTTTAAAAACAATGACTAGAAGACACAATTTATTTAAACTCATTTCAAATTAGTTATATGAAAAGCACAGTGCTCGTGCCATCAATCTAGCTTAGGCTTGACCTAAGAGGGCCACCTATGGAGGTGTGAAGACAGCTCCAACCTCAGAACAGATTCAGTGCATGGCACTGCCTGACATTCACTCCATGAAGATTAATTAAGAATGCTCCTTACAGTGCAGAAGACTACCTAACCAGAGTCAAAGTGACAGGTCCCATTTTTCACTTGGGTCAAGATATGATGACACAGTAACAGATGGTCAACATGAGCGTGATGAGGAGTGAGTATCATTCAATTCCCACCTGGTGGGGCATTGAAGGCAACTCAGCCATATAGCAGGATGCTGGACCTAAGCCTTGGCATCAGATGCTACTCAAGTTACAAGTTTCAGATGAGCACAAACATAGGTGCAATTCAATTAGTTTTGGGGGATGAATGTATTGGCTCTAGATGAGTCCATTTATTTTGATCTTGATAAATTTAACCCATCAATTGATTAACATTAAGACAAGAGCACTTCAGCTCAAATCTAAATAAATATAGGTTGAAAATGTTCCACTAGAGTCCTTCTGTCTGCCCCAATTATTGCACAGCTGTTTCCATTTAGTTGTAGCTTTGAGTTAGAGAAGAGGGAAAACTACCTATACACACCTGTTTGGCTCTTTCCTCAAAGGCACTGGAATAGAGGAAAATAATATTGTCATACATATTAACATGGGAAATATTTATAATCCTAATGCAAATCCAGTGAAACAGAACTGAAACAACAAAGAGCTGATGTACTTCTCTGCAGAGCTTAAGCAAAAGGCAGATGTTGCTAGAAATAAATGAGAAATGTCTCAACCAATGATCTCACAAAGAAGAGACAATTTTCTTACAATTAAACTAGACAAGCTATCTGATGATAAAGCCAGAGGGGAACGGAAGAGAAAACAGTCATAAGCATGTGAAGAATTGTCATTTGTCAGTTGGGCAGGAATAAATAATTTCCAAATGGTAATTCAAATGCCCTTAAAGTGAAAACATTGTGTGGAACCCCTACCAGGATGCCTGTCTACTCTGCCCAAGGAAATGTTTCCAAATGTCTGTGTAGAAAAAAAGAATGGAGCATCACCCAATACACTCCATACCCAACTGGCACTGGCCAGGCTTGAGAGAATCAAGTATGAGCCAAAGGTTGTCAGTGGGTAATAAGAAGGCTATATTTCATATGTAAAATATACATATATGTAGGAATACAAAGAAAATAATGTCAGGGGTAAGATATCCAAAGCTAAAAAGCACATATCTGAGTAGTGAGTGCAAGGAGAGTGCTTCTATCTTTTGTTTTATTCATTTTTGCTTTCCTAACATATAACGTTATAAATTCTGCATGGGACTTCTCCTTCAAGAACTCAAACATCCCCAGCAAAACACTGCAACTGTTTCCAAGTTGAACGTTTTCCTTCTCCTACTTCCACTTCCCTGTTTTCCATCTACTTCCATTGTGTGCTCAATGTCTCAGAGCAACAGCGTCCACTAAACTGTACACAGAATTTAAGGTGGCACCCATGATGTCTGCTACCAGTTTTATGCAGTCTGTCCATCCTGGGGATAGCCAAGGCTTTGTGACTTGCTCTAAGCAACAGAATATGGTGAGTACAGTCTATCATACATATTGCCTAGCAGGGGATTGCGCTGCCACTAGACTGGATCTTAGAGACCCTCTTGGCCAGGCTGCTGAAGTCAACAGCCTTTCTGGGAAAGCCTGTGGGGCCAGGAGCTATGGGAAATCTTCAAGAACTATAAGAGACCTCTGGGAGCCATGGGAACACTCCAATCTTGGACACACAATCAGCTGAGAATGACAGATCTAAATGAATACTGTCAACAATCTGAATAAACATGGGAGCAGGATTTTCTCCATTTGTTCTTCAAGAAAACCCAACCCAGATGATACCTTGAATGCTGTGGTGACACCTTAAAGAGAGGAACCTAAAAGGACTCCCAACTCACACACCAGAATGACACAGGTGTATTGTTTTACATCAAACCTAAAATGCAACATATAAAGCCTATAGCCCCAACACGATTCCCAGGATTGTGGTGTGGTCTGAAGCATTATGACAATATTTGGGCAGGACATAGCTACTTCCCTAAACTGTGTTCTGTCTGTAATGTCATCAGATTTTGGAGTCCACAAATCATACAATCTTTCCTTCATTATTCAAGGCTTTTGAGCTTCATGTCAGTTGTTAACCTGTATGTCAATAACTTTGTTTTTGAACTTTCTTGTCAGAGAATATTCTATGCACAATAAGACAAAAAGGAAGTATCTCATTCCAGTGACTTTTAACCATTGGCGAATTCAGAGAGAGCACGCCTGCTACCCTCACTTCTCATCAAATCACATGGACTATGGATGTATGGGTGCTCCTGTCTGACACTTTGTGTCTATTTCCAAAATAATGACTCTCAAATTACTTCTGAATTCTCAGTTTTATGGAAATAATCTAACGGACAAAAATTCCAGCAAGCCCAAATGCCTGAAAAAAAGCAATCTTGGAAATGACTTGTCAATAGCCATTCTTCCTGTAACTCAGAAAGACATTCCAGAGAAAGGCTAGGATAGATAATGAATGATAACTCATCATGCTCTGAACCAAAACACAGGGCATGCAGCAGCCTAGCACATAGGAAGTGTTCAAGCATTTTCTAGGGCAAGCCAAGAAGAAAATCTAGCATTTTCCCACTCTAAAGAAATCAGAAAAAAAAAAAAAAAACCCTCTAGGCCTCTTGGAGCTCTATGCATGTTCAAAGCAAAGAGACAAAATTAAGCATTTCTGAAAACTTCTGTACTCTGTTTATTTTTATAATTCTAAGATATAATTTGTTACACTAACTGGTAACTCATTTGTAAGAAATAAACAAAATTAAAAATATTGTTGAACTTGTAAATTTTTTAAAATATAAGAGCGAGCTGAACAGATTTACAAGCAGTAAAATTTGGAAATTCGAAGGAGAGCGAGTTGAGTGTGCATTTTATACCATCCAGTGTACCTCAGTTTACGCAGGAGAAGAATTGTTAAGCACTACTGAATAAGGGCAAGAAATTGTATACACTGTATGTCATATATGACAAATCCAGCTACAGAAGAAGTTAGGAAGTTAAAATTCGGCATACCCATTTCTAAATTATAGCAAAAGCCAAAAGTAAAGGTATCTTAACTGGCCTATCAGAAGTGCTTGGCAGAGTCTTGGCAAGATCAAAGTGATTTCAAAGTTCTTTTTCTTAAGCATTAGCAAGAGAGCTGGCTCCAGCCCCTAATACACAAAGGTGTCAAGAATCGCTTTTTCAATGACTGGGAAAACTGAGCTACAACATGACATGGCTTGTATGTGTGTTTCTTTGTCTAATTTAATCATGTAAAAGCATCTCTATTCTCCAATCTGTTAAGACACTTGTCAAAATGTCACATAAGGAAGATGATGAATGAACACTATATTCTAAAATTATACAAAACAATGCAAAACACTTTCTGTGTTATTCCTTTCTGCTTGCTGAGAACATGCAGTGATCTGCAAACCAATGTAAAAATTTCAAAATTATGCAGGAAGCAAAAGGAGCAACACAAAGAGAATAGCCCCCTTCATTAAATAAGTCTAGAAAAAGGAATCAGAAGACTTTAAAAGGATGCAAAAGAAGTCAGGAAGTCTGAAGGTGGTTTCATTTTAACATGGAAATTTTTTATTTAAAAAGAGCATTAAATTTATGTTTCATTAACTAAATACACCATGCTGAAGTTGTCACTAAAGCATATACTCATCTCGTTAAATTAGATGAAGATAATATAAAAGCTATATAGATTATTACAGAGGTGTTGATTTGAAGCCTATAGTGCTTCATTTAAATAAATGAATGCTATGCATTCTATGATATATAAAATATAAAAATCATTTTCAGAAAGACAGGGGGAGATGGAGAGAGAAGGTCTCACACTGAAAACCCTAATACCAGCAAGGAGAGATAGTCATCCATCTTTCTTGGCTTTAGGAGCCAAGAACAATTCATCTTTTTCTCAACCACTTCCATTTGTCTCTATTTCCTAAGTCAGATGAATGCTTGAAGGACCTGTTGATCCTTCAAACTAAAACCACATGCTGGAAGCTTCCTGTGTTTGTCAAAGTTTTCTAAGTCTATAGTACAATTGTTGTCTACAATGCCCTCATATCCTACTTCATTTCCCAGGGTTACCATAGAGTTGGGCTATTGCCGTTCTCTTAGCATATTATATAAATCCTTAACCTTTTCATTATCATTCACCACAAAGCTACTAGGACTATGATTTCCCTAAGCAGCAATCTGTTCTTTATGCTTCCTGCTTTAAAACAGAATCACGTTTACTAAATGTAGGGTGGGAATTTCTTCCGAGATAAAGCGTTCCTTCTGAGAGAAGATCCTTAAAACACAGGATGTGTGAAAGGGAGGTAAAACATTCCATCCTTCAGGGAAGTTCTTTAAGCTCAGGAAGTGAATAACTCAATAGCTTTAAGGAAGTCCCTGAAACTGACAAGATTCACTTGACCCCTCCCTCCACAACAATACCTAAACTGTAATGCCTACTGAGAGACACTAAAGCTGAGCTGCCTGGAGTAGACTGTGACTAGCAGAACTTCCTGGAAGAATTTAAAACAAGTGGAGACACCTGAAACAGATATGAGAGGAGTCGTACTACCCAGAAGAGGCCTAAACCTGAAAAGAACATTCTCAGACCTTCTGAGCCACCTGCAAGTTGTACAGTGTGTTCCGGGTCTCTAGCTTTTGTGAGCTATCTCCCATCCTAGGGTGAGCTTTTGGTAGTGCAACTCTCATTAAACCATTCCTGCTCCTGTAAGTAATATTTCACTCAAATTCCTATAGGTAATGCCAACAAAACTCACTGGTTCGCATAGTTGGAGTTAGTCTGTCAACTGGTTCCCTGTGTGGAGTGAGTAGACATTTGTTCCTATCTTCCCAACAATAGTGTCACACAACATCATAACTGCACCCTTCTTCTCTGTAATGTTTTCTTCACTGTCTTTGTGAAAAATGAAAATTCCTGTGTGTGAACAAATCTTTTCTGATTACTTGGAAAACAGCACCCAGTTCTCCAGTCAGAGTGGTAAAGGAGATGATTCAGAAAGTCAAGAGACAGAAAAAGGGTGAGTGGCAGTCCCCATGCCTGTTTGTGTCGCCACAAAAATACAGGGCATCATTTTCACATAAATCTTTAATTCTATATGCCAGTTCTTCTCTTGCAGTGTCCTCCACTAGCTACTCCTGAAATTCAAGGCAGTGAACTGCTAGGACAGTATTTTCAATACGCAAGAAGAGAGGGGTAGAGCTGAGCCAACTACTTTCATTAAAGTTTTGCCTAATAATCATCTGTTCTCTGTCATGGAAAAAAATAACACAGTTTACCACTGGACTCTGTCACAACTTTAAAAATGTAAAAGAAAACAAGTTGTCATCACCTGCCACTCTGAATATTTACACAGACATTACTCTTTAACTGCCTTCAAATATTTTTCTTGTTGACTTAGTTCTCAAAGGGGAGTCCTTGAGAGATACATTCTTCTTACTATTGACAATTTGATGGCATTACTCTTTCCTTTAGTTGGCACAGTCCTACACTTTGCATATACAAAAGTATTATTACTTTGAATTTTCACATGGAAATGTCTAACTGTGCATTCCATTTTTATATTAATTGCCCTCATTTCATTATTGCCTTTCATATAAAAATAGATAACATAACAACAGTACTTAATATTTATCCTACGTGTTCTCCCCACTATAAATGATTTTAAGCTATTATTAGATATTGCATTTGAATTTCTCATAACACTTCAAGGTAGACATTCTTGCCACTGACTCTAATGGATGAGGAAACTGGAGCAGAGAGAAGTTAAATAAATATAAAATATCTTACAAAACTTCCATTTATGATTAAAATGCAGTCACATGTAGCTCCTTCTTTTGGATAATCCTTATATCTTGACACTTTCTATATACCAGCCAGAGGGCTGGCCTTAGCCCCTAAGGTTCTCTGAGTGAGCCTTACCTGTCAGATGGGTTGTGTGGTTCCATATGCTTCATTGTGAAAATAAGATAGTGTGAGTGACATAGTCCCTGTGTCAGAGTAAATCATCAATGATTTTTAGAACTATTATTAGTAGAAGCTTAGCACTTGGCTGATGTTGAGAGCTTATAATCTCCAGTTTCTGGGCCTATGCAGTAAGATTAGATAAATGTCTCCTAAAACTATATCATGTAGTTCAAGGTCAAATTGAACAGTATTTGCAGAAGTACTCAGCAAACTGTATCATCTATGCCAACTATCACTTCTATTATGTCAACAGGGAGGAAATTGCCTCGACCTCTTATTCCACAATTACCTCTTCAGAAAGCTTCAAGGTCCCAGGGCTCATGTGGGCTCACACTGATAAGCTTTCCTTACTTTATACAGCAAAGTGTGAGTGATCTGTAAAACAACTTCAGGAGCAGTGGAGATACAAAACAGTCCCTCTGTGGTTTTACAGATCATGCTTCGACATCTATGGATGAAGCCCAGTAGTTTCCATACTAATAACACTAAGAGATCATGAAAATGTCCAAACATCTGCACCTTTTTTGTTCTTAACTCACCAAGAGCTAAGCTCAAGATAAAAATAACTCCATAAAAATAACTTAAATAAAAAATAAGGCTTACAAATGTCACAAACTCCCATTAGCAATAAATCACTTACTTAAATCTCATTTTCCAATGATGCTGAATAAATGAGTATAATTTAAATAACCATTTTATGAATTGGAGAATGTATGCATTACTCAACATACATTTAAAAGGATAAAATAACAGAGAAGTCTATAGAAATCTGAATTTAGGAACATCCTACTATCACCATGCTTGATGTCTTAAGACAAAGTCAAGGGCTGAAAAGATATCCCAGTAGTTAAGAGAATGTAGTGTTCTTGCAGAGGAGCCAAATTCAATTCCCAGCATCAACAGCAGGCAGCTCACAACCACTGCCGGTATCCCCAACTCCAGGGTATCTAATGCCCTCTTATGACCACTGTGGGCAACTGCCTCACATACATAGACACACCCACATGACATAAACAGACATACACATAATTAAAATTAAAAATAACTAGCTGGGTCTGGTGACACACTCCTTGAACCCCAGTAGTTAGGTGGCAGAGGTTGGTGGATTTCAAGGTCTGCCTGGACTATATACTGAGTTTCAGGCCAGCCAAAGCTACATAGCAATGCATTGTCTCAAAACAAAACAAAAATACTTAAATTAAATATAAATAATTAATTAAAAGAGAAAAATTGGACTAAATAGCAGCTTTCAAAAGCATAGTTATCTCTCAGTATCAAAATCTTCTATATATTAGCCTGGAGGTAACTCTGAATATAAAGGAAAATGAAGGCACCGTCCCATCCTCTGCAAATATGATTATAGAATAACACGCACAAAGAAGAAAGTAGCAAGAGATTTCAGAATTTAAAATCTTCTGGAGAAAATATTATTGGCTTCACCAGAGGGAAATGGTAAGTACAGTTAGTATTTCCTTTTATTATTTTGGGGGTGGGAAATATATACAAAAAGAGAAGTTTAACTGATGTAACTGGACACCATTGTTGCTGTCATGAGTATTGTGTACATATTATCCATGTTAAAAATTTCTCATACATAGGAAGTGCAAATATGCACACGCATGTAACATTTTCCCATAGTATATTTCTTTGAGATAGCATCTCAATATATAGAATAGGCTGGCCTCATGTGTATCATCCTTATGCCTCAGCCTCCTAAGTGCTGGAACTATAAACATGCATTTTCCATGACATTTTCACCATAAAGATTTTCCATACACAAATAATCTTTGTATAATTAGAATATTTGAAAATTAGGTCTACTTCAAAAGGGAGAGACGTAATACAATATAAAGTGACAATTCTGTGATGTTCTTTGCAAATTGCAACAGGAGCTGTGGTCAGTCTGAAGAATCCATCAATTGAATTGAAACACACCAATATGAGTGACTGTGGCTTCATGACCTGTGTCCTCCAGCTGTCCTGTAAGAGTCAGAGAGGACAAGAGGAGCCACCCTGAGGACTCCACGGTAGCAGCCATTCAAACATGGCAGTGCGGTAACCAGACTGTTGGGCTGACAGCAAATTCAATATTAGTTTAATTGTAAATTATACTCTACACTTAATTTCATTGCATGGGGAGTATGTGCTCGCTGTGAGTGATGGTTTAATTTATTTTTAAAGAGAACTTGAAAGATTTTTCTTGCAATTCTATCTGAAAACACACAGACTGAATGTGATGGAGGAGTTCCCCTGCCGAGTTGAAATTTGTAGAAAATGACAAAAAAGAAACCCCAGCAAAATTGACTGCAGTTGATCTTACAGAGAAACAAATGTCTCCCTAAGTCTTTAAATGTTTCTATATTCCTAGGGAAAATGGCAGGTTTTATAAAAAAACAAACAAACAAGCTGATTGTTTGTTCTTTCCTCCTAAAGCTCATTTCCTGAATTTCTCTCTCCTTTCTATAACTTCATTCAGGTAAAGTTACAAAGCATTGTGAAAGTGAACTTACTTTAAAGGCAGGGAAATTCATATTTGAACTCCACTTGGGAACTTAATAGTCTGTAACACCATATAAGTTACAAAATCTCTCTCAGCCTCATCTTAATTTGAACATGAGCACAATGCAACCTTCCTTATGGTGGAAACAATACAGACTCAGGAATATGAGTAAAGAAATTTCTATCTTGACACAGAACTGTTAGCTATTCCTGTCATTAATAAGCACATCAACAGTATGTATGTGGAAATAAAATACTTTATGATTTTTGTTACAGATGGAGTGTCTGTCAGTGTCCATAACTCCTGGTGGCTGGGAAAAGAGGGCACCAAATGAATATACATTTGTCACTAGCCCAGTCTAGCTTCATATGTAAGGAAGATATGAGTGATGTTGTCACAGGTGTGCTTCTCACGAACAGATCATACTGAAGACTATCTCAAAAGAAGGCCAAATGCCTTCTTGAAACACATTATCTCTGGTCTGTCAGAGCTCTCTGCATGGTTAAAGCATTGAATGAGGAAAGTAAAGCAAACTGGGCAGCCTGTAAAGGCTCCCTTTCAGTCAATCCTGGCTTGTTCCTGGGAACCATTCCTTTACAGTAACTGACTTAATTGCAGGCCTTACCTATGAGTCAATGAGCCATTTTGTTTAAGGAAATAGCATTTAATTAACTGCAGAATGCCAGCCAAGTCACAGAAACATATAGAAGACAGATTTCTCCATCCTACCCTTTCCTGGGAAGTCAGTTATAGGATGCCTTGTCAGAACTCAATACCCTGGAATGCTGCAGCAGATCATTAAGGTTTTTTTGTTTGTTTGTTTTTTGTTTTAATTTTACACTCATCTCTAGTATGAAAAGGAGATGTCACTGGTCTGCCTTCAATGGCGCTGTGTGTCACACTAGATCCCACATATGCAACGTACTCAGAAGTATTTGGTTGTACCATTTCAATTTGAATTACTTTAAACAAACAAACAAACAAACAAAAATGTCCTCCAAAAACAAACTAAATCAAACAAGAAAGACTTTATAAAAAGGGTATTTGTATATCTGACTAAATCTTTAAAAAAAAACGAACAACTAAAGATTCTGGCTTTCTTCAGGGAATACAAAACAAGGCTTCTAAATTTCCTAAATTTTGCTACAGATCAATGAACTCCACTCAATGCATAGTGCTAGACAAAAAGACATATCAAAACTCAGATGCTCACATCAGTTCACTTGGCCACTCTCCAGCCAAGTGAGTCTTTATGGCCAGCATGAGCTAAAGGCAATGTGAATAGTATGAACCATTGGGGTGGTTGGATAGCCACCACAAAATTGTCTACCTCAGGAACTTTTGACCCATTTATACAAAAGTTACTAGTCTCATTTCAGGGTCAAACTACCATTGCAAAAGTATAATAAAGGGGGAAGGTTGTATTCAGGCTCACAGTTGAGGGTCCAGCAGGGCAGGGACATCATGGAATCAAGAACTGGCCAACCCAAATCCAGTCCAGGAAGCAGAGAGAGATGAACACTTGTGCTCAACTCCCTTTTTCTTTCTTATTCTACCAGACAGTTAGGGTCAGGCTTTCCAACTCAATTAACCCAATCTAGGAAATCCCTCACGGATATGAGGATTTGTCTCCAAGATGATTGTAGATCCTGTTAATTTTTGCGTTTGAAATAAACCAGCACATCAAACTGCTGCTGTAGTGTCCGTAAACTACAACATTATTATCAAACTGTTTCTTGAAAATACAAGTGGGCTAGCACATGATTTTATTCTCAGCACTTGGGATACAGAGGCAGGCAGATCATTTTGAATTTGAGGTCAGGTGGAACCAACTGTGAGTTCCTTTCTCAAAACAAACAAGCAAAATATTTGAAAAAAAATTGGGGCAACAAAATGCTTTGTAACTTAGTTACATGGATAATGAAATATTACAATAATGAAATATATAGTTGGTAAAAGAAACACATGTTATCTCATTCATTTATTTATATGCACACAGTATCAAAAAGGTCACATTAAAGCAAATATTCTAGGACATCATACTTTATGAATAAGAAAGATGATATGTGTGGATAAATTATTTTAAAATTAAATGTAATGTATTGTTGCTATTGAACATTTATCTCATGACCTTGTAACCTTAAAATCTATCTAAATACATTAAGTTTCAATTATTTTGTCTCTATGTGCAACTTCTAGCAATTATTTATTCATTCAACCTAAAATTGAATCATCATCAGTTTAAGAAAAATCATGTAACACAATGAAGTCTTGATACTGGAGATCTTGTTATCAAATAGAGAATTTTTGAAGCTGTAGATAATTATTTCTGTCATATTAACTAGTAATATTTGTCAGGTTTGTGGAGGGGCAGTCCTTGTCTTAGAAGTGTGAGGATGTGAGAAGGAGATCAGAACCCAGGTAAAAATGCTGGCTGTGATAGCAAATACTTGTTTACCCAGCTCGGGGAGGAGAAGACAGGAGGAATTCTGGGACTCACTGGCCAGTCACATCAGCCTAATTGATGAGCTCCAGATCAATGAGAGACCCTTTCTCAAATGAGATAGACAACTTCCTAAAGATGACACTGGAAGTGGCCCTTCAGCCTCCATCTGCACACAGGTGCATATGCACCTACATCCTCACATTTACCAACAATTGTGAACATGTGTATGCATAGATACACGAAAAATTCATTCTTAAATATTTTAATTTAAGTAAAACAGGGAGGAACATGTTCACTAATGTAAATATTCCAACACCAATAACATCAAGATTCTTAAAGTAGAATTTATTCCTTCAACTCAATTTCACTAATTTTATTTGAAATGCAGTATCATTGTTACTCTTATTGTTTGTTAATCAACAAAATGGTATCAGTTTTCTCAATTGTAACTAGACAAATAACCACCACTATGTGCAGACACTAACATAGAACTTTTCTAAACTTACAGAGGAGAAAGATGTGTCAAAGAGAAATAAATACTGTCCCTTAACATAAATTCAAATAGTGGCTAAATTTCTTGGGATTTCATTGAGATTGCCTAGTTTTTTGACTCATATCTTGTGAGACTCTCAGTTGGCCCAAGATTTCAGTAAATCTCATCTCCTTATATTCCTGTTGAAAAGATCTCCTTCATTCTTTGATATCTACATCATACATGCAGATGATAGTAAGGTATGAAACTAACCTCCATGATTTCTTTTTAAACTTCATCATGTGACATCGGTGCATGCTAACCTTATATACCTGCGGTGGGCTCAAAGGCCTTAAACTCACAGAAATATTCATGAAATAGGTATCCAGAGTTCTACGTGTAGTGGTTTCTGCATTGCTTTGGGAGTATGTAATCAGTGTATTAGAATGATTGACATATTAATTTACAAGGTGAAGTTTAATATAGGTAATTATAATCAAGCTTAAAAATACACCCTGTACTATGTCTTTATATATTTTCTCATGAAATAACAAAGTAAATGTCATAAGGGAAATGACAAATGATGTATTTATTAGAGAAATCTCAGGTCCTACTTTAGGTTTTATTAGTTCACCCCAAATTTGAGACTGCATATGTTTCATTTGCTAGGACAACAGCTCAGTGTAAACTGAGGGATATAGATTTTCATGGGTGTCTGAGTAATGTAATTGATGTTTGGTACAATGTGTGTCATAACTTGTAACCATTTAATAATAACTCCGAGATCTGAGTGCCTTGGTTTTAGAGTAGGCATAGTCTCAGTATCTGAAATGTCATATCACTGAACCAAGGCTACTCCATAAGAAATGGGTGGGTAAATATGAATCAAGCCTACTTATGCAAAACATAATGGTTTTTCCAGCATGCTGAATACTACCCCAGACTCCTCATCTACTTATGAACTATTCCTTAACCGACTTTATTTTCAGCCTCCCCTGCCTTCTCTGAGCCACAGCCAAAACTATGAAAATTTAACTGTCAATAGGAAGAAATGATTACTTGACACTGGAAGAAAAACTTAACAATCTAAAGTGATTATTCCCCTAAAAATCATGCTATTGCCATGCTATTGGTCATGTTATCTGTAGACAGATGACAAAGTTTTTTTCCATTATGAATCTCTTAGGTCATTTAGAAAAGACTTAGGTATAAAATATATTTTGATGTTATCCTTATTAAAAATAATTTTGTCCCTCCCTCTTTTTTGAGAGAGTCTCATTCTATAGCCTTAGAAGCCATGGAACTCATTATATAGAACAGGTTTGTCTCAGACTCAAAGAGATCTGCTTGCCTCTGCCTCCTGTATGCTGGGATTAAAAGTGTGAATCATCATGTCTGGCTAAAACAAATTTTCAATATTTATTTTCAATGATGGGAAAATAAAACAAATTAATTTTAATGACCAAACAGTCGAGGTCAGATGTCTAAAATGTCAAAAATTTAAGAGAAGTTTTTGGATCATTTAGTTAAACCTACCCAGTATGAATACTACCAGACGGATACTGATTCAGATTCTCCTAGCTATATTCAATAATGACTGCTAATTTCCTTTCTTCAATCTGTGAGTGCTTCATTTATTTGATTGATTGGTTGGTTTGTTTGTTGGTTGGTTGGTTGGTTGGTTGGTTATGTTAGGTAATGTTTATTTTTTAGTTGGTTGGTTGGTTGGTTGGTTGGTTATGTTAGGTAATGCAATAACACTTTATTTTTTAGATACAATATATTCTCCATCTTCTAGCCAGTAAAGAGTATTTTTTAGCATACTGCACAAAATCAATGAATAAAGCCAGAGGTCAAGGGTCCAACAGCTAATCCCATGACTAAAAGGTTTCAGAGCTCAGCTCATTTGAAGGCAAGCAATAGTATATCTCTATATTGGCACCCACTAATCTATAGGACTGCAACTGATCATTGTGAATTTCCTCATGAAACAGCAGAAACCAGGTATAATCTGTGGTATTGGAACAGGAATTATGTTCTTCTTGGGCTATAATGGCAGGGCCCTCAGAGGGCATGAGCTAGTCACAAAAACTCTGTCCCTGACTAGATTAGTAACTCTCTAGTGCCAACCAGGTAGAATACACAGGGAATATGCATTCCTTACTGGCTCGGTAGGCAACAAGTCAAAATATCCAATGTCAATAAAGATAGCCCCAGGCTCCATCTATCCAGGCCCCCCATAAGACTCATCAAAGCCTACTGGCCAGCACGGAGGCATTCCTTGCTAGAACCCCTTTCACCTTGGGGAGTTTCCTCACTTTCCCATTAAAGATCTGCATTCACTCTGCTCATTCCTCATCCATATTGCCTTATTTTTTTTGGATGTGAGACAACCTACTTGGAAGATACTATCTCAGCATGGCTTTTGTCCCATTGCTCTTCTATATCCCTAGCTCCATAAGTTAAGCCCAACAAGAAGAAAGAAAGGCTTTGTCAGGACACTCAAAGGACTCATATCAGTATGTCACTAAGCTTGCTATTTGCCAGCATATTGGAAAACATTTTTCTATCAAAAAACAGAATGAAATAAATTCTCCCATTTTAAACACATCCCCCAACATATGTCTTCCATAAAACTGGCCATTTCTCTAAAACTGTAGCCTGAAAACTCAACAAGTATGAGGTCCTTCCAAACGATTTATGAATTACAGTAGTCTTGGGCCATTCATTTCACATTAAAGTTGTTGTCTCATGCAAAGTGATACTACCTTATGTTTGTGAACCTTTACCTTACTGTCTCCTCATTCACACAACAGCTGTCTGAAGAAGACTGTCTGCTTTGTATAGAAAGAGAAAAAAATTCAAGGAGCTCTTTTTACCCCACACTACAGCCATGGTTTGGAAGACAAACTATATCACTTTTTTTCAAATGCTAAAGCACATAACTTGACCTCTTGACTCTTCACATGGTGCTCCAGGAAGATAGGCATCATAACTTCTCTATGAGAGATTTATTTGGTATATGTCTTTAGCTTCTGGTCTACCAGTTCATTTCATATTTTTTCATCCTTTTAGTATTGTCGTAGTAAGACAGATGTCATCAAACATTGAAAAAGTTATGAAGAACCTGCAGCCCTCGCATGTGTAACATCTTTCCCAAAACATTTTAGCAGCTCTTAAAATGTAAAACCAAAATTGGCACATAGACTAGCATTTTACTCATGGGTCTTAATGCAAGATAAATAAAAAGTCCATTATAAATGTTGTCATAAATATTCACTACCTTATTATTCCTAACACACAAGAAATGCTTGCATAAGTAAGGACTGCTAAGAGACATTCTCAGACAAGCTGGGCTCCATAGAACACAACTGAAAAGCCTGCAAATTGTGCAATGAGCTCCAGGTTGCTAGCTTTTGTGAGTTCTCACATATCCTGGGTTGGGCTGTGGTGATGAAGCTGTCTTTGAATCATTTCTGTTTCTGTAAGTAACCCTCACTCATATTCCTGAAATAACCTCTATATAACTCATTTCTTTACCAGGTTGGACCTTGGTAGTGTCACTACTTTGACCTGTCTTTGGTTCCCTATCTGGGATGAGTAGATGTTTGTTCATAACTATGAAATAATTTCATACAACAGTTAAAGAAACACAAATGATTTCCAATAGGTAAATGGAACAAGGAAGTGAGGTATATGCAGACAAGGAAATACAATTTGGATATAATTATACACATACTATATTATAAATGAAAGAGTAAAATATATATTTATGCATTTAGGCATATATTAATGCACATATATTCTATATATCCATAATTTTAATGATAATAATAATTTATAATTCACTCATATGAAATGGCCAGAATAAGAACATGCATAGAAGCAGAAAGTGTCTTAATGGTTCTATAGGATGGTGTGTCTTAGAAAGGAGTGTGCATTAAATAGGAAAGGTTTCTTTTTGAGAGAACCAAGTATTTCAAAAATATAAGGTGGTGGTTGAAAGCTGCACAATTCTGAACCGAAATGGTTTGTGATTTACACCTTGATAAGTCACTTTTTAAATTTTACCATGGTATATATCATAAGACTCCTGAGTATGAATATGTGTAGAAGTGCTCTAACAGGTCTAATATTTGTATAGAAATGGAAAAAATGAGGAAATTATATAACTATGTAACAAGCCATCTCAAACTTGCTTTAAAGTACAACTTTTTATTTGGGCTCTTCATTTCCAAGTGTGATCCAACAGACTCATACTTGCACACTGAAGCAGGGTCTAGGTCTCCTCTAGGCATGGTCACTGAGAAGGCTGGCAAACTGGTGCTCTTAGCAGACACTATCCAGTGGTACTGTGTGCCAAGGGACTGCTCACATGGCCTCTTTACCGGGTGTGTGAGTATCCACACTGGATGGTCACTGGTCTCTTAGAAGAGTGAGCGCCCTAGAAGCCTGTTCAGGGAGTGGACCACCCTACAGTCTTTAATCCATGATATCATCTCAAACTAGCCCAAAGTCAATCTTCAGGGAAATAAAAGTTGAGTAGTGCCTATTTTCAACAGCAACATGCCAGATCTGTGTGACTGAATGACAGTATAAATAAGAAAGCACTGTGGCCACTTAGAAACAAGACAATCTGACACTCTGAGAGCTGGGCTAAGTATATTGTCAAAACTCACCTGTCTATTCACCAGGTGTAGTGTTTATAACTCAGACAACCTGCTCACCTACTGTGTGGATATAAACACTTACTCATGCTTTACATGATTCATAAAGAAGTTTCCAACTATAAATTGCTTGAAATACCAGTTTTATTGTAGCATTTTCTCCTAAAAATGCAGATAAACAAACCCCAAAAGAGTCAGGCATATTTTGGGGGGTTTAGACCTTACAAACCTGCCCCCTAAAGACCGTCATAGCACTTCATTTTCTATTCCAAGCAGAAAAGAAGAAGCCTTCTCTGTGCTGCAATGGCATCCAAACAAGTGCAAAAAAAAAATCACATTATGTAAACGTACTAAGAATGCTAGCAGTAGAAAGCACACATGCAGCATACCACCATTTAACAAACACAAAATAAAACACAATAATAAAAGCTTTCTTTTAAATTTGTGATCGTGAGAATGTTTAAATATAATAATATAATATAATATATATATATAATATAATATAATATAATATAATATAATATAATATAATAACACTAAATTCCACCCAGTATATCCTCACCTCACAACATCCAGTATATGCCATCCAGTATATCCTCACAACAGAAGACATTCAGTGTGCATACGTATTAAAGCCACTGACTCAAGGCCAGGTGGTGGTAGTGCACAACTTTAACCTCAGCACTCACAAGGCAGACCAGGTGGAGCTCTGTGAGTTAGAGGCCAAAATGGTCTAAACAGCAGTTCCAGGACAGCCAGAGCTACACTGAGAAATCTTGTCTCAAAAAAACAAAATGTACACACACACACACACACGTATATATTATATATATTATATACTATATTATTATATAATATATATATAATATATAATAAAAAATAAAAAAGCCATTGACTGAGATTCTCCTCTGAGACTTAGGCTAAGAATGTTTTCTAAAAGCTGATATATATCATTGAATGGGAGATTCAATAAATATGAAACACTTGGCACAATGGTATATGCACACAATGAAATATATATGTATTTTTTAATGTGATAATTTGATGATTCATAAATTAATGTGTTTTTTCTTTTAACTGAAATAAATTATATTAAGGGGAAAAAAGATACCTATATGTTTATTAACAAATAACGTATCTAACAAATAGTCTCATTTTAAGTTGAAAATAGCCCATTTCATCTGACTGAGTTTCAGTAAGGCTGGTCATAGAGGAAGTTGCAAATTGGGTGCTGAGAGTCATGAGAATAAAGGCACAATTAGAATGTAGGCCCAACACAACCACTGAATAAAGAGGAAAATGTCACAAATACTGTAACAAAATTAAATCTAGAATTTTTACCATAATTAAGCAAAGCAGTTCCTTTTGAGCAAAACTGTAAATTCACTCCTAAAGCCACTACAATACAAATACTCATAACACTTTCTGCATAGACAGCGCTGTTATGGGGACAGTACCATACTAGGAAGAAGAGAGAAGCCTTAAGGAACTAATTAGCCAAAGTGTTTGTCAGAAAAAAAAATACTTTCTATTAATTGCTATAGCCAGTTAATAGCAGCACTGTAGTCAACTTCAAAAATGATGGTTTTTTTTTTTTAATATTAAATAGTCAAGGTATAGCAAAGGTATAGTAGCCATCTGTCTCCCAGCAGAGTTTCTAGAATGACTATTTCTCATCTTGAATCATCTGAGATGTGGTATTATATTTTATCAATGGCATTATTGAAGCCAAGTTCTCAGACAGCATTTCATGGTGGACCGAGGTGCTGCTCCCAATTTGAGCAGAGCTCCCCGAAGAGGGAGTATTTTCACTCTAGATTATTAATTTTAAGAATAAATTGCCTGTGTCTTTTGACAGGAGGTCGATAGCAGGCAATTTCAGGTCTCTGACAAGTACTTGGAGCAGGCAGTATTATTTGTTAGCGGTGCTTTCTTTTGCTAATATGTGGTCTGAGTATTGCACTGACCTGTTTGGGAGGAGGGCTTTCCTTCTGTCATGGATGAGGCAGTTGCCATAGATGGGGGGCTGCAATATCACCTCTAATAGAAGAGATGAGTGTCAAACTTGCATGTGGAATGGTTTGTGATTGCCTAAAACAACTATGGGAAACCTGAAATGGACTCATCTGTTGTTTTAATTCATCAGTTGAGCATAGCTTCTTCATTTAGAAGCATGGCATCCTAGTTGTGCAGGTTGCAAATGCATCCCCACATGACTCGATGTGCTGACATGGTGAGTGGAGCTGTTTAGCCCTGTCTATCTAAATGTGGAGGATCACACGTCAAAAGCGATTTTTCTCGTTTTTTGCTTTATCAGTATTGAGTTGTTCTTTTTTCACAATAATCAGGCAAGTAGTCCAGCTGATTCCTAAGGCCACAAGTAGAATGTGGAAGTCAGAACCCATCATTAGTGAAAAAGGAGAATGCTGATTTTCTCTTTCCACTGGCAGCAGTCCACAGAGCAAGCTCATTTAGGGCCCGGGGGCTTGAACCTTTCATGATTGCAGCCAAGTGACAGCAACTTGAATATGATGGATAGCCTGCCTCAGGCATGTTTACCCGTGTCATTGATGCACAGTAGAGATAACTCCAGCCTGAACCACTGACGCTCAAAAGAGGAATGTTCCATTAAAGCAGAACTGCATTAACTCACAGTGTTCGCTAAGCGTCACACACTGTCCATAGAGGCAACTCACTAACAGTGAAGTGTGCAAGCACTGATTAGATCCTCATTAACAACCCCTTCAGATATTGCGGATGAAATTGTCAGCCCCTCCCTTTTGCGAGCACAATGGGACTCACACCTGACGGGGAACTGTCTATCTTAGTCTAAGCAGAACCTTTGCGCTAAGAAAAAATTTCCTTAGGAGCATTAACAGACAACATATCACAAATCTATTATTATATTTAAGAAATGAGACAGTGTAATGTAGTGAAAGCAATCACTAATTCACAGTAAATGCTCTAATTTCTCACTTTATTTTCCCAGCAATCTCTTCAAATAGAGTTTTTTAAAAGTTAAGCTGAGCAATTTTTAGTCTTAGGAATTTTTGTCATAAACAAGAATATTAAGCAAAAAATTACAAGTTTTTTTATACTTAATTATATGCCTGATAGGATGTTTTGCATGTGAATTTATTTTTTAAAAAACTAACAATTTGTGTTTATAAAATAACATGATTTTAAAGAAAATTAATATATGCCCCCTTTCCAAAGCGCTTGTCTTTCAGATACTGCTTATGAGTGCTTCTTAACCTATAGTAAGCCATGTGCTCTCTCAGTATATTCTTACCACATGTTTGAATTTTGAACAGACAGATTTCTATGCTGGCAGCATGTCTGCCCTGTTTCTCTGAGGAACGAGTGCTTTCCCTGTTGAATCTCTCTGGAACTCTATGTGTTCATTCCCTGCTCTGAGGAAACCACTCAGAGGCATTGATTTTTATACTCCAAGAGTTTCTGGTTTGTTGTCCTGCCTGAGGCCCTTATCAGTAATTAATTATGACATATTTTCCCAGTGAGCTTGTAAGGGTCATTAAACTCTTTTTCAAAACTTAGCTCAAGGCAGCCTCTGTCAAAGCGAACCCAGTGGCTTATATATGAGGAAGTATGACACGCTGCCGAACTTCTTCAAACTAACAAAATTGAATCAACTGAAAAGACTAACAACGGCATAAAATTATACTACTAAATAATTCAAAGTGTTTCTATACTTCATATCTATTAGAAAAAGGTTAAAAGAATATTTAATGATCTCAAAAGTACTACTGATGCAATAAGTAAGCAAGGATAAGTTAAAAGTTATCAAGCAAAATAAACATTGTATCTCAAAAATCACACTGTCATATAAAACTCCTAGAAGATAATTTTCGTAAATCTCTGTAGATCTAACATTATCAAGAATTACCTTCAATGATAGAATCTATAAAACACTGAAATATCACATTTAAAATATTTAATGTGATTTCACATGGTGAATATTTAACCATGATTTCTCTTGGTAAATATGAAAGAATAATGAGAGGCACTAAAACATTTTTCGAAACCCTGAATGCTAAAAGCTTCCTTCCCCTTTAGCGTTCAGAACTGAGTCACCGTCACTGCCTCCGGTGTGCTATGAACCTGACAATTAACAGTTTTAGAGACTGGGATAGGAAATCCAATGAGTTCCTTCTTAGAATAGAGTTGAGATGAATAGATATAGAAATGTCTTGAGGAGAGATGTATTTGGAAACTTTTAGAGACAATGTATTTTAAGAAACAGAGACAAAATACCAGACAGGAAAAACACAGCACATACCAGTGAGCAGAGGACGATGTGTGAGAGAAAGATGAGAGGTTCTACATTTTAAGAATTATTGTCTAGTAATTGATTTGTAGCATTAATTCCTATGTTCCTAATAGCTTGTTACCCTTGTTTCTCCCTCATTTCTAGGTTTGACCATCCCTTGTCTGCTGCACAAAATCTGTAGTCTTATTATGTTGATACTACCCGGCTTGGTACACAGAACTCCAGAACTCCGCACACTCCCAGCATCCATGCCTGTGACATGAATACGTCTTGCCAGCATTTCTTGCTCTGAGGGTCTGTTCCCTCTTTGTTATAAATTATATTTTAAACTACAGAGACTCTGCTATGTAGGCTCCTAGCCATGCCTTCACATCTGAACCCACCCCTTGAAAAACATACTGCTCCTAAAGCAACTGCTGATCCAGTGAGAGAATGTAGGGACAATCATGCTTTCTGTATTTCTTCTTCAATCTGCAGGGTATGAAACACGATATAAAGTTCAAAAGTCAAGAATGAAGTAACTTTTTAATTTTGACATGTGGAATAATTTCCCTGCTGTTACTGTGGTATGTATAATCCTTGCCTTTCTGACTAAAAGAATCTAAAGTTCACTGGTCTTTACAGCTAATCCTCTCTGTTCTTGATCTTTCCCAAAGGTGTTATAATTTCCTTTTCTCCATAGATAATAATTCTGTCACTGCTTTCAGAAAATTCTTTTCCAAAATACAGTTTGGAGGATATTTAATAGTGCTCTGTCATATTTCATACTGTGTATTCAGAGCTACAGATGTGTTTATAATAATCCTAATAATGTTAAAAGATTGTGCAACACTATAAAAAACTGGAAGTAATAATTAAGAGATTATCTTATAAAGGGCTCCTGTAAAATAGTATTTTTCTTTATAGTCCTAAAGTTCTTTAACATTATAAATGTAGAAGCTATAAAAAGGGGAGATATGACATCTTCTGATGGATCAATGCAAAATATCAAAATTCCTTTTAATTTTACAAAAAAATTTAGGAAGTTTTTGAATCAGATTTGGAGTTTATTGGGAGACATGCTTAGCATGTCTTTAAAGCATGGGGCTTCACAGGAAGACAATCACTCAGGGGAAGAGTCAGGCTGACCCATGTGTGGACATGAGCTTCTCAAGGGTGAGCTCCTAATGAAATGAATTTTTTATATAATTTACATATGCCTTCCTATGGCATCTCATGTGCCAAGCACACAGTGGAGTGGTTTGGTCAGAATGGAAGCTCAGAAATGCCTTCATCTCTGTCTTTTCCTAATGTGTTTAATAGCATAAGTGACTAAACATGAGAACAGTTTTTGCTGTCTAGAAGTCATCAGTGTACTAAACACTGGCCCATAAAATGCCTGTAAAATCAAGAATATGATTTACGACTCATGTGATACTGGAAGAATAAGTAAAATTAGGACAGTAATGGGCCCTCGACGCTTATGAATATTCACAAGTTTGAGTGCTTTTCTGTGTAAACCATTTGGAATTTAATGATGTGTAAAACTTTGCAATATTTACATGTTAAAGCTCATCATATACGAAGATAGACTCCAAATCTGAGAATCAACCTGTGTAATCACATCCTGAGGACACAGTAGGAGTCTGGAAAATGCCTTTACGTAGACTAGCGTGTACCTAGAAATCTTCTGTGTGGTCTTTTCATTATCGTGTGTACTTGGATGGTAGAATTACTTAAAAAAATCACTTTTCTAAATAACATAGTTTTCAAATATCAATAAGCACCAAGGAAGATTATAAAACTCCTCGATTAATTTCCTCTACCTTATAAAAATGACACTTTGGAGGATTGGGGAGATGACTCAGAGGGTAAAAGCACTAGCCACGTAATGGCAAGGACCTGAGTCTGGATGCCTGGCACCTACTTAGTGCAGCACGTGTGTGGCAGCCAATCTGTAACCCCAGCCATGGAGGAGGCAAATACAGAGGATCCTTGGTCAAGTTGGCTATTGAGACTGGAGAATTTGGTGAA